>JAQFVV010012535.1:600000-788678 GCA_028023455.1 Epiperipatus broadwayi | reverse complement strand
AGATTATAATCAATTTTGTAATGTTATTAAATTTAAATGTCAGATTTGATTGGTTTAACTTGATTTTGTTTATATATATATTAAATTGTTTTTTTTTTTTATTTTGTTATGTGCTTTATATTTATCCCTTTTATTTATTTGTTACTATTAATGTCTTAATAATAATTGTTTATATGCTGATATTTAATTTTACTTTAGATTTTTAAATGTGTTAATTATCTTTTATTGAAATATGGCACATAATTATATTAATAATTTGTCATTTAAACTCATTTATGTATTTATATATTTGTTATGGTGCAATACTGTAATTGGCTTTATGCTGTAGTTTTGTACGGTAAATAAAAATGAATTGAATTGAATTATTATTATTATTATTATTATTATTATTATTATTATTATTATTATTATTATTATTATTATTATTATTATTATTATTATTATTATTATTATTATTATTATTATTATTATTATTATTATTATTATTATTATTATTATTATTATTATTATTATTATTATTATTATTATTATTATTATTATTATTATTATTATTATTATTATTATTATTATTATTATTATTATTATTATTATTATTATTATTATTATTATTATTATTATTATTAAGTTTCAACAATAGTAAACTTTATTGATCCAATAGTTACATAGTATTATAATGCCATAGCAAGATACATGTTGAATCTTATTATTGTTAGTTCAATTTCAAGTCTACAATATTCATTTTTTTAAAAGTACATATCTGTACGGGTAATTTTACATGATTCTATCCACTTTATCAATGTTAATTAATCATATTATTGTCCAATAGGAGCATAATCAGGACCATGCTTTCTTTAATTTTGTTTTTTATAGCTTTGCTATTTGCCTGAGCAGGGACCAAGTAGCTGCATAAATATCCAGGCTGGTGATCTGCTTGTCTCTAACTTGAATTTTATTCAACTTATTTTCAAATGTGGCTGGATGCCTTCTGGGGTTATTACCCAATATGAATACACACCTAGTGCACCAAAGTGCATATAAAACAAACGTTGAGGCCCTTATGGCTGGTATAGACCTACCTTTGTAATTTGATATAATTTGCATCATTGTAGTATTTTTTTTCCTGTATTTGCCCTGCAAAATGCATCTAGTCTGCTCCAAGGCCTTGCAGTTGAAAATTATATGCTGTAAAGTCTCCTCAGCCATATGGCAAAGGCCACAGAATGGATCAACTGACCTGTACATTCTTCTGTGATGTAAAAAATACTTAGTAGGTAAAGCGTTCAAATTCATCTTGATTATAAAATCTAGGAACTTAGGTTCTAGTTGCCATTTTTTGTATTGCTTGATCAGATATTTGTTTCCTATTTCTAGTATTGATGGGATCTCCTCATTATAATTATTTTGATGTATAAACTTATATATTTCCCAATATTTATATTTTTGGTCCAATTGATCTGGAATTGTTCTTTCTCTCCTGCATTGGTAGATGGTGATTGCCAAAAAACAATCTTTTGGAGGAGGTCTATCTGTAGGTGTTATCTGCTCTAGATGTCTTAATTTAGGAAATTGAGTGAGTATAGCAATTATAGCATTCCTTGTTTTGAATGTTTGAAATGTTTGTAAGCTATGCAATCCCAGTCCATTTGCTATAAGAGGGCGATTCAGTTTTGCCATTGAAATTGCCACCGTCTTTTCCCCCCAGATGAGCTTGCAACATATGGAATTAATGCATGCCATAAATTTTTTTGAAAATTCAACTACAGGCATGTAATATGTTATCTTGGTTATTATAAGTTTGTTAATCAGTTGCACCTTTGCATATATGGACAAATATGCCTTTGAGAGTGATTCAGCTATGCTTTTGACTTCCTCTTTGAGCTTGGCTTGGATCTGACATCTCATTCCAGTGGCTCCTAGAAAAAAAGGAAAGCCTAGGAATGGAGCTGGTTTTGCTCGATACATTGGTCCACATGGCTTTCCAGTGAGTAGCATCCAGGCCGCAGACTTTTCTGGGTTTATGCTCAATCCATATTGCTTTGAGAATTGTTCAAGCACTGCCTGAAGCTGTGGTATTTGCTTCTTTGATGTCAAGAAGACTGTGATATCGTCCATGTATGCGAGACATGCAATCTTCTGTGTTGTACCAGGTATTTGAACTCTAATGAATGTGCTATTGATTTTTTCAATAAGAGGATTGATATAACAAATAAACATTAATGCACTCAGAGGAGACCCTTGTGATAGTGATTGTGTTGGGATGAATGAAGGTGAATTTCGGCCATTCATAGTAACATACAGTTCTCTGCTCAGTATCAAGTTTGCTTATTATTATTATTATTATTACTACTACTACTACTACTACTACTACTACTACTACTACTACTACTACTACTACTACTACTACTACTACTACTACTACTACTACTACTGTTACTGTTATTATTATTATTATTATTATTATTATTATGATGATGATGTTTAATTGTTATTGTAAAAATTCAAGGGGTTTAAGAACAAGAATTTTATGAAGCAATTTTATTAATGAATTATGATATAATTTTCATTATGGAAACGGCTTATTGAAGCTATTTTTGATTGCCAATTATTCGATAATAGAAGTACAAAGTTTTTAGATCTGAATCAAAATATAAATATGGCTAATAGAGAAGGTGGTGTTCTTATTGCTATTAAATCTCATTTTGGAATGGGTGGTATTAGATCTACATACAGATGTTGAACGTACTACTACTACTACTACTACTACTACTACTACTATTTAATCATTGGTAATGTTTATTTACAGCCAAAAATTAATATTTTACAGTTTAATGATTATTTTAATATTGTTGAAAAATTGCTTGTAGCATTTAAAGGATCAATTATGATGGTAGGTGATTTTAATGTTCCTAAGTTTATAAATAATAAACATACTTATCTTGATTCTAAATCATTAAGATTATTATCTGCTGTTAATATGCTGAATCTTACACAAAGTAATGATATTTGTAATAATTATGGGATTACTCTAGATTTAGTTTTTAATAATTTTCCATCTAACTTAAAATGCACTAAGTATAATCAGCCTCTTGTTAAAGAAGATGTTTTTCACCCATCTTTGGATATTGATTGCTTATTTCAATATAAAATTGTAAAACACATTTATAATTTTAAAAGATGTTATTCCAAAGGTAATTATTTAGATTTGTACAAGGCATTACAACATGATAGTTGGACATGTGTGTATAATTGCAATAATTTAGAAGATGCTGCTGTTAATTTTCAGAGCAGGCTTACAGAACATATAAATAAATTTATACCTACTTTGAAAATTCATAATAAATATCTAGTTTGGTTTTCTATAGTTCTTATTAAAGGAATTAAGCGCAAATTACAATTTTATAAAGATTTTAAAATTACTGGATCTTTATTTGACTGGCATAATTTTAGAATATATAGGTCATTTACAAAAATTATTAAAAAAAAAAAAATTTTAGGATTACTTAAAGAGAACTGAAAATAATTTGAAAAGGCAGACAAAAGATTTTTGGGGATGTATTAAATCCCTTATACCAAAAAGAAATATCTTACAAAATGAAAATATAGGATTAGTAGCAAATGACTTCTCATCTTTATTCAATTTAAAATGGAAGATAATACTTATAATAATAATGATGATGATTTTACTTATGAAACATTAATTAATGTTAACAATGAAACTTTGAATTTTAATGAGATATCTATAGAATCAATTCTTTCATCTATTACACAACTAAAGAACAAAAGAAGTGTAGGAATAGATAACATACCATCATTTATTTACAAAGGATGTGGACAATTATTGGCTCCTGTACTGAAACATTTATTTGATTTATCTCTAAAATCTAATACTTATCCTTCTTTATGGAAAGAAACAAAAGTAGTACCAATACACAAAAAGGAATCTAAAAAAAAGATTGAAAATTATAGACCAATATCCATACTTTATATTACAGCTAAAATCTTTGACAAATGTCTTCTTAAGCATTTATCTAATAATCTTTCCAAATGGCTTCCTAATTATCAGCATGGATTTATACCAGGAAAGTCAATAAATATAAATTTAATCACAATAAATGACATAATTGCACAAAATTTTGATCAACAAAAACAACTAGATGCTATATATGTGGATTTAAGTAAAGCCTTTGATAGAGTGAATCATGAGGACCTGTTATTAAAGTTAGCTGCATATGGATTATCGAAAAATTTGATTGAATTTTTTAAATCTTATTTATTGAATAGGCCTCATTATATTTTCTATAATAATGAATGGTCAAATTCTATTTATCCTCTTTGTGGAGTGCCACAAGGTAGTGCATTAAGTCCTTATTTATTTGCAATAATGACTTCAGATTTGCATTGTTTTATAAATAATAAGAATATTCTTTGTTATGCTGATGATATAAAACTATTTAAGACAATTTATAGTTCATCAGATTATTTGAAGTTGCAAAATATGTTAGGGTATCTACATAGATGGTGTATTAAAAATGGTATGATTATAAATGCTAGCAAATGTAAAATTGTAACATTTACTAGAAAATCTGGTAAAAGTATATATACTTACACATTAAATAATACATATATTCCTCGAGATACTAGTCATAAGGATTTAGGAATAATTTTCTCCACTAATTGATCATTTACAGAGCATGTTTCGTATAATGTAACAAAAGTGCATAAAGTATTAGGTCCTATTTTGAGATTAATTAACAATTTTGAATTAAATACTATATTAATGTTATTTAACATGTTAGTGATTCCAGTACTTCATTGTGGATCTGTTATATGGAATGCAGATATAATTTCACATATTAATATGATTCAAAATGTTGAACATAAATTTCGAAAATTAATACTACTTAAAAAGAAATCAGGAAATTTAAGAAATAAGTTATTTAATCATAGACTAATTGCTGACATGATAATATTACAAAAGATAGTGAAAGGAGAAATAGATATTTCTGAGTTGGAGACAAAAATACAATATAGAATCCCCAAGCTGAATAGTAAAAATACTGAACTATTTTATATACCTCATTTTCATTCAGATTGTTTGAAAAGATCTACACTGGTTAGATTACCAGATTTTTATAATAAACATTTTAAAAGCCTTGATATTTTTAATTTATCAAAGAATAGCTTTAAAAAAGCAATTCAACAATTATTGAGCTGTAATAGCAATCAAATGTAAACTTTTTGGTCTTTGTTTGTACTGTATGTTTACATGTTAATAAACAATTGAATTGAATTGAATTGAATTGAATTATTATTATTATTATTATTATTATTATTATTATTATTATTATTATTATTATTATTATGATGATGATGATGATGATGATGATGATGATGATAAGTTTATTTTAATTTAAAACAATAATTTTGTTTTTTTGCACATAGAAGTTTCTACAGTTACAGAACAAGCAGAAAATTTTACAATTACAAATGCTACAAATATCTCAATCAGTGGTAAGCATTAATTTTTTCTTGTTGCGCACATATATACATTCCTACACACATATATATAATTTTTTCTTGTTGCGCACATGTATACATACCTACACATATATATATATATATATAAACAATGTCACATTTAATATGACTTGCTTTATTGATTATATATATATAATGATAATACATTTATTAACATGAAGTTATATATGATATGTCACACTTTGATAAATCAAGTTACATGATGGAATAAAATTAGTGTGAAGTAGCCATTTATATATATGATCCCATATTCGGCAGATAATTTATATGATACATTTGTTGAGATCATTACACATATCGATCAAATACTGATATCAAATAGAATTTAATCTCTTTATTAAAAACTATGAAAAATGAAAAAGGAAATTGAAATATTATTTTGAATAACAAGATAGTTCTAATTATTACAAAAATTGAGTCAATACGGGAAAGATTTCCATGCATTTACTTATTGATGTCCCAATATTGGGATGATGTAAATAAATAGAAAAATTATCTAAAAAAATTGTTGAATATTATTATTATTATTGTTACTATTATAGTTGTTGTTGTTGCTGTTGTTATTATTATTATTATTATTATTATTATTATTATTATTATTATTATTATTATTATTATTATTATTATCATTATTATTATTATTATCATCATCATTATTATTATTATTATTATTATGATGATGATGATGATGTTTCAAAAGATAAGCTTTATTAGTATTCTAAAAGGTTATACAAGTTACATTTGACAACATAGTTCTTATATATAAATTGGTTCACAAAACTACATATGTACAATGATTTGATCAGTGATTGTATGCGTTATCAAACTAAAAGTATTTAAGAAAAAAAACCAGTTCAACAAAGTCAAAGATGATCACTCAATCATACGATTATATACAATTAGATATACTTCAATTAAATTAAAGCAGGAATGCGTCTAATTTGTCAGTTGACTTCAGAACTGACACAAGGATCCATGTTAGATATAGTTTTTTTGTTGGTGCTTTTATATAAGTTGTTGTATATTATTATTATTATTATTATTATTATTATTATTATTATTATTATTATTATTATTATTATTATTATTATTATTATTATTATTATTATTATTATTATTATTATTATTATTATTATTATTATTATTATTATTATTATTATTATTATTATTATTATTATTATTATTATTATTATTATTATTTATTATTATTATTATTATTATTATTATTATTATTATTCCCCTCTTTTCTTCCATAGCGTAAGCTTGTGGTTAAAACACCTGTAGAGCTTCCTACTATCACTATTTATACACATATTATCGAGGTTATAGCCTCAGTAAATATTATTATTATTATTATTATTATTATTATTATTATTATTATTATTATTATTGTTGTTGTTGTTGTTGTTATTGTTGTTGTTGTTGCTGTTGTTGTTGTAAGTCTTTTTTAATTTAAACAATTATTTTGTTCTATTGCATATAGAATTTTTTTCAGTTATAGAACAAGCAGAAAATTTTATAATTACAAATATCACAAACATCTCAACCAATGGTAAGCATTAATTTTGTCTTGTTGCTCCTATGTACACACACACGCACACACACACATATATATAGTTATTTCAGCTATATGATTTGCCATACTTTGATAAATCAATTTACATGATGGGATAAAATTGAAGTGGAGTGTCCACTTATATATAAGGTCCCATATTTGGCAGATGTAATGGTACATTTGCTGAAATCATTACACACATATTTGTGAAATGTTGATAACAAACAGAATTTAAGTCTCTCATGTTTAGAAGAACCAGGTTATAATACATAAGTATAGAAAAGATTATGTTATGAAATCCAGATTTAGTTTCTTCAGATAAACATTAATCAGTGTAAGAGGATGCTATCATCATGTCTTAGATGAATTGTCTTTATTCCTTTGTGATAACCTTCCAATATTTTCCATAGACCACATTTTCACTGTAACTAAGATAGTCTTTAAAGCATACGTTTTTGATTATGAGGAATCAGACAGTCATATATAAATAATGTATGACTCAGTATACAATGTATTTTAGAAAATAAACAATTTATTTGATACACAACCTTAATTTTATAAGGATTTAATATTATATAGTAGATAGAAATTAGCAATATAACAAATACAATTTACCACAATACAAATTAAATAAATATATTATTATTAATATGATGACTTTCAGGTGTGTTTGTTCTACCCCACAAAAGTACTAGGAAACAAGAATAGCTAAATATGTTTTTAAATTTACTTTACTACCTGGCCATAGTAAAAAGAAAATATATGTGTTTAATACAAAATAAAATCAAAAGGTAATTCATCCACACACATATATGTAATAAAGAATAGAGATTATCTCTATTTACATAAATATAATCTCATTTCTATTCTTTATCACAATAACAATCCATGGAAATATTTATTTCAATATACATAAAATAAAATGAATATTATGGATAAATTTATAAATGTTAATGAAATGTTTCATATGGACACATAAGTCACATGATCCAAAAATTATTTAACAGAAAGTTGATATATATTCCCCCAAAATATACAAAAATAAATCAATATATATTTCACATAAATATTAGAGATTGTCATACATATTGGATTAAAATTATAAAATAATTATAAAAAATTACAACAAAAAAAATTCAATGTTAAAATATTGACAGAATAAAAACTTTTAAAATATGTATTTTAGATTGTATAAAATTTGAATTAATTATCTATAGTTTATACATGTACTTTATACATTTTTTAAAACTTTGTCAGAGTTCTCAAATATAGTATATACTTTTTTATGTTTTTTTCCTGGTTGTGTGTATTTCTTATATTCATTATAGGGTTTGTTAATTGTTTTAATATGAATATTTTGTGACAGGTAATATGTTGTAAACATGGCAACTATTTTCTAAAGTCACGATTTAGTGACATTTTTTATCTTAAGCAATAATGTTTAACAGGGTGTTCTCCCTTCATACTTACTTCAGTGTTACAAGCTGTATAAAAAAGTAATGTAAAATAAGAATGCTCTAACCACACATGTTGAAATATTTATTCACAGAGTTAAAGTATATCATAATTATAAATGAGCTGATGAATTGTAATGATACTTATATTTCTATCTGTTGTAGCAATTAGATATGTTATTAAAAACTTTGACTTCAACTTGGCAAATGCATATGAATTATTATCTCTCTCTTTATTTTTTTTATTTTAATGCAAATAATACTCTTAATGGGGATAAATATTATTTAATAGTACTGCTGTTGCTGCCATTAAGTTAGCTGTATATACAATTCTTTTTTAGGTAATTTATTATATAGGAATGAAACGTGGACACCTTATCAATGCAATATTAAGCATTAGAAAAGTTTTCATTTGAGGATGTTTTATAAAATTTTAAAAATACAATGTCAAGATTATAAAACCAGTCAATATCTTATTCAACCTACTGGATGTGATGCTATTGAGGTTACTAGTGTAAAATCACATCTTCATTGGATTGGACATATAAAATGAGTGAACAGTGAAAGACTTCCTAAACGTATAATTTTTATGGTGAATCTGAGCTTGGATTTCATGGAAGAAATAGAATCTATATTTCTTATAAAGATTATCTCAAAGACATTCTAAAGAAATGTCCCTTAGGAAGATAAGGCAGAAAATAAAATATATCAGAGAGCTACAATTAGGCATGGTAGTTAAATATTTCACCAAGAAAAGTTTTCTGCTGAGAAAACTAAAAAGCAGTATTGTAAAATATCAAGTAAACAGAAAAATGGAACAGCTTGCTCTATATGCAGACATATTTGTGTTTCACTAATTGATTTATAGTCACTGTAAAACTCATTTCTATAGTGAATTTTTTCATCATCATTTTTTTTGGAATTGTAATAGCCACATTCATTTATGAGTGGCAGTTTATTTATTTTATTTAATTATTTTAGATTTACATAATTATTTTAAATCTGGCGTGAAATAATTACTGAAATATGAAAATTAAAAAAAAATATTCTTTTACATATACATACATACATGCTATAAAATTTCAATGACATACAGTCTTATTTTTATAATTATAATTTTACAATATTTGAGCTTTGACTATCAGTAATGTTGAATTTTTAAAAATATTTTACATGTGTTGTCATATTTTTTAATACATATTTGTCATATTAAAGCTTGATTTAAGCATTACAATAACTAATAGCATATTATTCAAATGGTATTATAAAATCTTTTTTCTCTCTTTTATATAAGAAATAGGATAACATATTTAGAAGTGTATACAAACCTGAAATGATATAAGTTTCAATCATACTGTAAACACTATTTGATCACCATAATATGAAAAATACTGGCCAATTACTTTACGGCCTATTTGCATTTCAAAAAAAGCAATTCACCAACTGCTGATAGAAGAGGTTTTCTCAAAATGTATGCATATTGCATAGCAATTAGTCTGTTTTTTTTCATGGTGTGGTCACCAAATATTGATCTTTACATCTCTCCAAATATTTTGCATATAAGACACACACACACACACACACACACACACACACACATATATATATATATATATAATTTCTGGTTTTTCATAATGTCTTTGATTTTATTTACTAAAATATTTATTGATGACATAAATCCACATATAGATGCATATTAGAATATATATATATATATATAATACATTGTTATATTGGTAATACAAGCTATATAGGTCATGTGATATATGACTGATTTTTACTAATGGAATAAAGGAAAAGTTTACTTTAGTTGCATCATTTTATGGATAACTGCCAATCCCTAGTACATAAAATTATATAACACAATGTGAAATCCGAGTTAATTGCAACCGGTTAGTTATATTATGAGCATCATGGTATTCAGGATGTTTATCTATTGATAATATTAAGTGCATACTGATGATAAACCTTCCATTTTCCCATTACATTAACTTTTAGGTAAAGCATATCAGGTACAAAGACCATGAACAAATTTCAGCTTTCTTAAAATGATTTTAATAAGGAAAAGAGCAGTATGATGAAATTATAAAATAAATCCATAAACCAACATAAAATGAATGAATGAAAATGAACACCTCCATGCAAACAACAGTAATATACAATTTTATTATGCAATATACATAAATACAAAAAAATTAATTGATGACTAACAAAAAAAAATCGGACAAAAATATATAAATACGTGATGCAAACATTGAATTTCTAAAAATCTTTTGTTTGCTCAACTTTAAAATTTTAAATTAACATTTTTTTTTTTTTTAAATATTTTGTGGTAAGAAATGTTGATAGTTTATTTTTCCAAAAATAAAATGAGTTGTGTATAAAATCTTTTTTTACTACTTCTATTCATATACTCAAGTAAGATGATAATTTACAATAGTGATAAAATAACAATTCATATTGATAAAATATTGTTACATATTATATTAAAGGTGCACTTCAATTACATCCTATGGTCATTTGCTTGTCTCACATCTGACTCTTAAACATGATATGTAAAATGAGGCAAAACAATAATTTGCAACTAAATAATTCATAATTAATACATATGTTTAATTTAAATTTATTATAAGTAATTGTTAAAGCATGACATAGGATAAAAAATTGATATGGCATAACTATTTATTTAAAAAAAATAAGAATTGAATTACAAAATATATTAATAAGCAGGCAATGTGAGAAACTTAATTTTATTACTTTGTCGTAGTTATAAAATAAATGCTTATAAATATGAATTTTCAATTGAATTTGCATGATTTCACACTCAATGTATGTGAAAATGCATTTCAGGTAGTAGAAAAAGATTGTATCATGCATCAATTGAAATTCTAACCATCTTTTTATATTAATCAGAAAATTAGCATTTTCTTCCAGATAACTTTTATTTTTAATAAAAATGGTATATAAAGGTAAGTTTCATGATCACTTAGTTTAATAGTGATATAGTAATAAGAAATTTTGCATCATTTATATAGTTTTCAATTAGATCGTATGACCATAAACAAAATAAAACAAACATCACATGAAAAAAAGTCTAATCTATTGGGAATTTGTTTACTAATTGTTTAAAAGAGAATACATAGATAAGAAATGTCCGGATAAGTAAATAAAATTCATAGTCTAATTTCAGATTATGTAAACTAAGCTTTAAATAGCCCACGGAAGGTTAAACATTTTTTTATTAGCACTTCAATGAGAAATAGTGAATTTCTAATGATTAATTTTACAAGTTTGCTTTATGTGTAAATGTGGACCAGAAATAGAATGGAAATTTTTATATTAAAACTTTCCAAACCTATCGCTTAAATTAGAAATTTAACATTTATATATATTAATTCTAATATTTTCACGGATAAAAGATGTCATATTATTATTATTATTTGCGGGATATTTGGTGTAGTGAAAAAGCTATATATATATATTGACTAACCGAAAATACATATTTCAAGATTGTAATGTTCTTAATAAATTTAACACAGGAAGTGATCACCGATTAGTAAGATGTAAGGTACATGTTAATGCAAAACTAGAGAGACAAAAATTATTAAGAAAAACAATATTTACAGTTGATATTCCTAATCTTCAGAAACATTCTAATGAATTTAAATTAGAACTTACAAATCGGTTTCAAGTATTAGTAGATTTTGAACATGATTCAGATTTGAATGACATTAATAGGAAAATAAGCGATACACTTTTAAAAACTGCAACAAAGATAGCTGGTAGAAAAAAGCAGCAATTGACCAATAAAATTTCTACTGAGACTAGAGAATTTATGAAGAAAAGAAGGAATATGAGGATATACAACAATGATGCATTAAAAAAGATTGAATATCTCGAATTTTGTAAAATGGTGTGGAAAAGAGTTGAAAATGATATAAGAAAGTATAATTGTGAACTAGCAAGGAAAGCTGTAGAAGAGAATAAAAGTCTAAAGAGTGTAAAACAACATTTTGGTATTGGTAGGAAATTTATATCTGCAATAAGAAAAAAAGATGGCATTATTACTAAAAAGAGAGATGACATCATAAAATGTGTAGAAGACTTCTATCAAGAATTATATAGTAATAAAGAACAAGTGCCTCCTATACATATTATATCTTCTGAATTGCCCAGAATTTTGAATGAGGAAGTGAGACATGCAATTAAATTTATGAAGAAAGGGAAGGCTCCAGGTAATGATGGAATTGTAATTGATATATTAAAAGAAGCAGGTGAAGAAATAGAATTTTTTTTAGCAAAGTTATATACCAAATGTCTAAATGATAAAGATGTACCAGATGATTGGAAGAATGCAGTATTAATATTAATATTTAAAAAAGGTGATAAAGAAGATATTAGAAATTACAGACCTATCAGTCTTTTATCAGTTTTATACAAAATTTTTACTAAGATAATTACAACTCGTCTACAGAAAACACTGGATTTCCACCAACCAAGAGAACAAGCTGGATTTAAAAGTGGTTTTAGTACAGTAGATCATATCCAGGTATTGAGAGAAATTATAGAAAGGACAAATGAATATGAGTTGCCATTATGCTTAGGATTTGTAGACTATGAAAAGGCATTTGATTCTATAAACATTTCTTCAGTGATTAAAGCATTGGATCATCAAGGTGTAGATCCAGGATATTGTCATATTTTGAAGAATATTTATAAAAATGCAACAGCAACAATTAGATTACATAATGATAGTAGGAAAATCAACATTGAAAAGGGTGTAAGACAGGGTGACTCCATATCTCCAAAACTTTTTACAGCAGTGCTGCAAGAAGTATTTTGTGGATTAAAATGGGAAGCTAAAGGAGTGAAAGTAAATGGAGATTATTTAAGTCATTTAGATTTTGCAGATGATGTAGTTGTTTTTGCAAATAATGCTTTAGAGCTACAGGAAATGTTGCAGGAGTTATCAGATGAAAGTAGGAAAGTAGGACTAAAGATAAATGTTAAAAAGACTAAAGTAATGTTTAATAGATTTTCTCAAAATATGAAAATAAAGATTGATTATGATGAGTTAGAAGAAGTTAACAGTTACAAATACCTTGGTCAGATTATTAATACAGATGGAAATATAATGGATGAAATTAATCATAGAATTAAACTTGGTTGGAGTGCTTTTGGTAGAAATAACTTGATACTAAAAGGAAATATGCCTATGTGTTTGAAAAGGAAGGTTTTTAATAAATGTGTTTTGCCAGTTCTTACTTATGGATCTGAGACTTGGACACTTAATAGAAGAGCAATACAGAGACTTCAGACCACTCAAAGAAGTATGGAGAGATGCATGTTGGGAGTAACAAGAAGGGATCGAAAACGCAATGTATGGGTAAGAGAACAAACAGGTGTTACTGACCTCATTGAAAAAATTAAAAGACTGAAGTGGAGTTGGGCTGGACATATTGTTAGAAGAGATGATAACAGATGGACAATTGAAATTTTAAACTGGATTCCAAGAGATTGTAAAAGACCCAGAAAGAGACCACATGTGAGATGGATGGATGAAATAAGAAAGTGTGCAGGGGTGATGTGGAGAAGAGAAGCTAAAGATAGGAAAAGATGGATTGAACTTGGAGAGACCTTCATCCTGCAGTGGATTGATAATGGTTGATGATGATATATATATATACATATATATATATATATATATATATATATATATATATATATATATATATATATATATATATATATATATATATATATATTGTAATGATAAGATCTTGGCTAGTTCTACCATTGCATATGACAGTCATTATAATACAAATATAAAAATTTTATTTCTGTTAACTTTCTACTCAGATTTGTAAAGCTTTCATATGAAAATTCCTGCTTTATTGTTGGTTCTCACATGCACATTGTAATATTATATTTATATGCTGCCATTCATAGATATCAACTTCGACAATTATGTGGATGGTTTCCGTTAGTATTATATTTATTAAGTCTCCCCATAAGAGTGAGTGAGAGAGAGAGAGAAAGAGAGAGAGAGAATGTGGCTAATTTGCTTTGGTACTTCCAGGTCATATAACCATGTGTCCATTTACTTATTACCATCTTCTTTAGCTGCATGTCATTAATGTGTATTTTATTATGTGAGAACATTTAAGGCATGTCCATCTATGTAATTGTTTTGCTAGCTCTACTAAAAGTCATTTTTAGAGATATTACTTCATTGTTAGTATTGAACTCTTTTATTATTCCATCTCTATATGCATTAATAAATTTAAACCTATATAATTATTTTTGTGTAGTATCCAACTATATTTGCAATATCCTTTTAGTGATCTGTTTCCAGGCATATGTTTGTTATTCTGTGTCCATAATTGCTGGTTGAGTAGTCTTTTAAATAAAGTGTGAGAATTTCTTAAATATAATGTAAATTTTATTATTATGATTTACAGGGATTTACTCAAAAGGATATGTTTTATTTTAAGTTTGATAAACGCTTATGTCAGCAGTAATTTGTATTATTAGGTCTACTGCTTATTGCATAAATTTATTCTATTATATTAAAATATCGTCATATTGTAAATAAATCTTTTTTATTCATTAAATACGTTTATATTTTTATTGTCATCATCACATCCATTTATCTAGAAAATCCAATTTAATAATGTTATTAAATATTATTGTATTTGAAAGTACATTTCAAAAAGTCACATAAAAATTATTTATCCATTTTATTTATCATTCATTTAATATCTGCAATATTTTAAAATAATATTATGTTACTTTATCTTTATTACAAATGTGCTCAATAATGTAGTGGATAGCATAAAAGTATCCTTTCTGCGTGAATTTACTTTACTTGGTGCAAGATTATACAAGCAGATATTTCAATAAGAGAATAATAATAATAATAATAATAATAATAATAATAATAATAATAATAATAATAATAATAATAATAATAATAATAATAATAATAATAATAATAATAATAATAATAATAATAATAATAATAATAATAATAATAATAATAATAATAATAATAAGCGATATGAGCAGGTGTATTATAAGATAAGAACATGTAAATATTTGAAGAGTATTTTATTGCTAGCCAAAGGTTATCTAACGGATTCAGATTCTTGAATACTTTCTATTTTATTTTCTCATTCACTTTAAAATAAAATATAAGATTATAAAAGATAAGAAGCAATTTATTTTATAACGTCTTGCGTGCGATTATAATTACGATAGAATGACAGCCTGTTAAGCTAATTGCGCAGACGCTGTGAGAATGTTATTAATAAATGAATACCTTCGAACAACCACATGATATAGTATTTGTGTAAGAGTAAAAAGGAATCCTCTTACCCTTACGACTCAAATGTTTATATATGAGCAAATCTAAAGTAGTTGTAACGAAGGCTAACTACATAATAGTCACTTTAAATTATTATATATAATGTCTGTATGAATGACGCCGATGAATCATGTGGTTGTTCGAAGGTATTCATTTATTAATAACATTCTCACAGCGTCTGCGCAATTAGCTTAACAAGCTGTCATTCTATCGTAATTAAAAGATAAGAAGATAAAATATCTAGTGAATAAAAATCTAAATGGTGATTAGGTGTTTAGTTAAGTAATTATTTCTTGTATCATGTATGAACAAAAAAGATGTAGATAAAAAAAAGAACGTAATGGTTAAAGAAAATAAGAACCTAATATTTAGATTTCAATAAGAACATGAGATTAAATAACAACATAAGATATAAGTATAATAAGAACCTGAGATTATATTTGAATAAGAATCTGAAATGTTTAGTACTCATATATGTATTATAGTATATTTTGTCTACAAGAGGACTCATTCTCTGTGGTATAAAATCCATAGTTATTATGGTGCTGTCAAGTAAGATTTTTTTTGATTAAGGTCACAATATATAAAACATGTAAACAAACAAACAAACAAAATACTCAAACCTTTATCACCCTGAAATTAGCAAGTATAGTTGAGTCCTATCTTCTCCTTCACTGTTCTTTTTTTTTCCGAGAAGCTAATGGATGTTTATCCTTCAGTGGTCTATTTAAAGCCTAGTTTATTTAATCTATAGAAATTATTAAGATAAATTCTGAAATCACTGGAAAAAATATTAAGAAATGATTGTGAAAACAAACAAACATTGCAGAAAACTGAAATTCTTAATAATAAAAAAACTGAAAGGATGCGATTTTATTTTAAAAACAAATGTGATAGCGATGAAAGAGAGAAGAAAAAGAAATTTTATCTGTCAAGTGTTTTTAAATATTATTGTTGTTGCTGATGTTTAAATTTATTTAAATTAAGATTTTCTCTGGGGTTTTTCACACAGAACATGCTTTTGATATAGCAAAAGCTGAAGATGTTTAATGAAAATACATGTGGGTTATTAAAAGCATGTCCAGTAATATACACAAGGCAGGTTTTACACCTTAAGAAAATTTATTATCAATAATGTGATGAAGTAGTGACTTTAATAGTGAGATATGCATTATATATATTGTTATGAATATCTCCAACATTCCTTCAATACCTAGTGTACAACATGAGGCCCAACCCTAATTCAAGCCCCATGATATTAGCATTAGTCATTAATGAACAATATTAGATAATGTTAGGGCACATAAAGCCCAATATAAATAAACATTAAACCAAAGTTTAAACCAAGTCTGTCAAATAGATGTGACAACTAATTTTTGCAACAATTAACATGAAATGTATTATGATTACCAACACAAAAGAACAACATACAATAGATTGGATAAGTGAATGAAATCAAGAAAAAATTGTTACATACTTTAATATTATATATATATATATATATAAGATGATGATGTGATAATACATTGATCTTACATACTTTAATATTATATATATATATATATATAAGATGATGATGTCAACAATACAGTAACAATGATGAGCACGAACTGGCTTAATATAATAGATACCATGGACTTTTTTGTTCAAGAAGGAGAAAAAATTATTTTATCTATGGGAAAAATCTACCATTACCTATGCAAAGGAGCTGAAAGGCAAGTTTGAAGGTAGGTATTGACCAATTTGGATTTGTAATACTTTTAAAGAAATCTTTTACAAGGATTTTAGAAAGCAAGGAGAAATATTCAGCTCGTAAAACAGACAAAGAATTCAAAAATTAATAAGTTGCAAACAAAATAAAGTATTTGAATCTCTAAAACTACCATTGATTCCCCACTATAGATTTCCAGACTTAAATATAAAAACATTTAATAGAAGTATTGATGTTGCTCCAATCAATTTAAACTATGAAAACAACTATAAGTAATAACAAAAATAAATATGTAGTGCTAAGTGCAAGGAGAACATCATGGAAGGAATCTCATCGTTGATCACAGAGCTACGAATTGCCAAGATCAATATGGAATTGTCCTATCTCTCATGTCTGGATTGATAAACATCGAACTGATCCATTATGAATTCTTTTTTTTTTACTCTTCATTTCAAAACTCCAGTTCGAAGGCTAGTAAAGTCAACTTATCATGAGGATGTTTGAATTCTCAGCTATGTGTAAAGGAACCATTACGGATTATGGGAACAAACTATTAGAACAGTATCTATATAAACTATAAAGCCAAGTTATAAATTTGACGTCATCTACCTTTGTTTGTAAACTATATATCATAATTTTATTTTCTTTATTTTAATATAGGGCTAAATAGCTTTAATTTAAGATTTGTGAAATAAAAAATAAATTTCTTCATTCATAATATTACCTTGGATAGACAAAATCTACGAGATACGCTCTTGATTATGAAGTAGTCCAATCATTATAAATTGGACATGGTAAAACGTTATATAATACATATATAAATTCAACATTCATATATGTACAACACATACATTTTACTTATTTATTTATTCATTCCAAAGTTTGTGCTAACAGTTGATTTTTTTAATATTTTCTTTGCATATCTTTTTAATTACTTATGTCATGAACTTATAATTCTCCTTCATCGCCGACGCGTGGCATTAAATAAAAGATAAAAAAATAAATGAATACTATACTAAGTACAACCATGTTGTATATAATATGAAAATCATTCATGCTAATCGGAACATTTAGTGGCTATTCTTTATGGGATCAGGACGTGAGACATTGATATAAATCAAGCATAAATAAAGAATGACCACAAATATCTAAATAAGTTTTCCCTAATTTTGTTTTTAATATTTTCTTATTCAAATACTAATCAATGTAAATACGATTATTAAATTTATTTAAATGTTAAAACAGGATACTTGGTTTATTTTTCTGCCATCAAATTTTACTTGGTCATATCCTTACACTTATATTTATGATCATTGCTTGCATGTACACAATTGACAGACATGTACTTATTTTACAGATATTCAGATTTCAGTGATACAAATATATTCTGAACCAGAGGATCATGTAATATCTCTCTGAATTCGAAATCTGGAATAACGAAAGTAAACTGCAATATGGATGAGATAGATTAAGGGTAGAATCAATAGTTATTTAGATCTTACTCTTACTCTCTCCTCTCCTAGGTGCGATTTTAATGTGTGAGAGGTATGCATAAATGTGGATAATAGAAATATATTCATTTTTCCATCAGGAGGAACTCACCCACCTTTGTGCATACTATGGAATGGCCATCCCGTTACACCATCTCCCGTCCCTCTTCAGTATAATTAAATAGACATATTAAGGTCTTATGTGTAATGGATCAAATTGACTTAAGGTCAACATGGTTATTACAATAATATTGGCAACATTAAGGGCTTTGAGCATTTTATCCTTGGATTTTCAATGATATGGATGGCTGAAGAGTTGGAGAGTGGAGAAGACTGAAGCTTACCCATTAAAGTTTGAAGATTTGCTATTTTAATATAAACTGAGCAGTGATTGTATATATGTGTGGAGGATATTGATCTGGACCATTTGATGAGTATTTGGTCAGCATAAAATACAAATAATGGAGATTTTTTTCCACATGTATGTGGTCATGTGTATTAGTTGTATAAGTTGATTGTATAGCTGTGGAAAAGTTGAAAGTCTTGATTTCAAGTCCAATATATATATATATATATATATATATATATATATATATATATATATATATATCTGAAGAGAACTTGGTAAAAAAATTGGGCCTCTTGTTATTGTAATCTAGTTGAATGGTAAGTGGGAGTGTATATCATTTTTAATAGCATTCACAAGTTAAAGGATTTAATTATAGGGGATTTGAACACGACTTTCAAACTCCCTTTGGCTATTTCATTCTATCTCATACAACCGATATATGACTACACACATGTCAAAAAAATAAATGATCTACAATAAATGTTTTTCATGCTGAACCAACATTCATCAGTTGGTCCAGACCATCATCTCCCCCCAATTTAAACAATTGTACAAAATTTACACAACTATTTACTCGAAGATTTTCGTGAGTTATAGATATATCTAATATATTTTGCGGATTTATCTGTATATGATTCTGATTATAAATATACAGACGTTTCGTCTTGATCAAAAAGTTAAGAAAACCTTAATTTAAATGAATTTAAATATCAGCAACAACAATAATGTTATTTAAAAACACATGACATGTAAAATTTACTTTTTTCTCTACTTATCAACACTGCCACATTTATTTTTAAAATAAAATCATACGCATCTTTTAAATTACTATATTATATTCAGTATTTTATTATTAAGAATTTCAATTTTCTACAATGTTTTTTATTTTATTTTGATGGCTTGTGTGATCAAGTCAAAATGTCGGTATATTTATAATCAAAATCATACACAGATGAACCCACAAAATATGTCATTTATATATATTCGACTTTTGAGCGCTTGGACACTATTGTAAGAAAAGCTTATTACAAATGCCTTTTGAATCAAACATAACCATTTCGAGAACTACTTATTGCCTTATATTTCTAGGGATGAGATTTACGTGAATGAGTGCGTATATATATATGCGACAATTCGAAAGATTAACTCCCTAATGAACAAACGCTTTACACTGTATACAAGATAGCATACTTCCAAGCTACAGTGAGTCCCGCGCCATCCTGGCCACAATGCTTTCACAATATAAATATTTCTATCAAAGGAGCTAAAAATAATCCGGAGCACAAGTCTATTTTCCTCTATGACCAATAAGTAATGAGCCACACATTCAAGCTCACAGTTGCCAATATCATGTGTGTCGAGAGAAATCATGTTATGCTCAAGATCAAAGGAGCATGATATATAGCCAACAATCCCAACTCCATGAATAAAAAGGAATCTACTTCTTCCTTTCGAAAAAATGGGCCATATAATTTGAATACATTTAAATAAACTTGTCGCATGTATATACACCACTATCCTCATAAATCTCATTGCTATGAACTTGAGAGCATAAGTAATCCTCGAAAGCATTAAGTTTGATTTAAAACACATTTATCATAAACATTTCCTAAAATAGTGTCTAAGCGCTCGAAAATAGAATTTACACTTGCAAAAGAAATGTTCTACACTTGTGAATCACACACACACACATATATATATATATATTCAATAGATGGAGCTTTACCAAAACCTCCGCACAAGCATGTTTACATAAACGTCAAAAAAGTCAGAATTCACTATCTCTTTCGTTAGCTCCACCTTCAGATCAGCTGATTTCAAGCTAATTTGATATCATCAGTGAAGGATAGGGGCCAGAAACTAGATCTAAATACTAACTCTAAGCGTTTATGCAACAAGTTCCTATCAGTTTGCAAGCATTAATTTTTCAGACACGTAATGTCTTCAAACCCAGCCAAACAAGCCAGATAGCTACATGGGTCTGATATCAGTTCAGTTTCACCACATAGTCAAAGCCTCTGCAATATATATCATTGCAAAAACCTTTTGTTGTTATTCTAATTTTTTTTTCAATTCTAGATAGGTGAAGTTCACTAAGTCGTATCATTATTGAAAATAATATTTTTAATCTTGACTTAATGTGTTTCACTTGTAACCGAATGCAACACGTAATGTGCAAATGCAACAGTAGGCATGTAATTATGATCATAGAAAAACACAACCATTTAGTCAAAACTCTCCATACAGTAGTGCCACCCTGTGCCAACCAGAGTAATTAATGGATGCCAGAAGGCTTGTGCATAAAATCTCTATCTAGTGCCTACTCATCCAATATCCCCAGACTAGTTTCTGGCTTGTGGCCATTATCAGTGAGGAGCCTTGGATCTGAGAGCACTGCACCTAGATCTTAGGATCTAATACAACCCTCCAGCAGCCACCTTTTAACTCTACTCTACTACAAAACTATGAGAATGAAGTTGAAAACACAAAAAAATATTTTCAATCTAAGCTCAATAGTGTATATAGCCACATGGGTCTGAACTCAATTCAGCACTCATACATTTTGGTGTCTTTGGCTTTTAAACAACCATAGCCACCACTATCCTATTAGGCAGGATTGGTGGTCATGTAATATTTAGTGGTTTCACAACCATTTAGCTTGAATATTTGATAGGGTCATGCGGTAGCTTCTTTTCTTTAGTATTAACAATATTACTATTATTATTAATCAATATTATCTATCCACGGTGACCACATTGAGTTTCATTTTTTCTTTTGTTTAAAATGTAAGTACCATTTTTATGCTTTAATTTAAATTGTGGCTTTTCTTACCTATCTACTTACTTAATTAGTGAGCGTTCTCAGCAACAGACGTCTAAGCTAAAGTTGTTAGCTGAGTTAATGACTGCAGTTCATGAGTTTTTAATTTTTTTTGGAAAATATTTAATGCAATATTTATTATTTATTTTGAATATTTCAATCTTATCGGTTAAATTTGGGGAAATAAAATTGTCATAAGAATTTTTTTTTTTCATTTTAGTATACCCATGAACATGAGTAGTAAACCAAAAAAATCGAAAACATAATTTCAATGAAGAATAAGAACTCGATTAGTTTTTTTACAATGGTGAATGATAAATGTTGTTGCTTAATATGCTTTATTTCGATAGCCATTGCTAAAAAGGATAATCTGGAGAGACATTTTTTAGCTTTACATAACAAGTATCAAACCGATTATTCACAAAATACCAAATTGAGAAAATGTAAAGTTAGGAATCGTAAAACTCAATTTAAAAATCAATAAAATGTTTTTAAAAAGCCCATGTTGAAGTCACAAGAAGTAACCATTGCATCATTCAAAGTAATCTATCTCTTAGCAAAAAAATGGAAACTATTTTTCAGGATGAATTTGTAAAGAAAACTTTTTTGGAAATGTCACATTCACTTTTTAACAATTTTCATAACAAGACTGAAATTATAATTCAAGATCTATAACTGTCTCAAAACACTGTGAAATACTGTGATGCGAAGACGAATTGAAAAGATGAGTGGATAGAGCAGTTATATAATGATATTAATAGATGTTCTTGTTTTTCCCTTCAATGTGATGAATTGACAGATATAAATGATTCAGCATAATTACTTATTTTCATTTGTTTGGTTTTTAAAGATTTTACATCTAAAGAAGAATTGTTGGGTATGATTTCTTTGAAAGAAAGGACTAGAGGTATAGATATATTCGAAGCCTTTAAAACTTGCTCAATGATTTGAAAGTACCAATTTTTAAATTAGTTTCAATAACAACTGATAGCGCAGCTGCAATGATCTGATAGATTGCATAAATGGATTTATAGCTCTATGTCAAAATGAAGATGAATTCCCAGCTTTTTTGAGCTACCACTGCATAATTCATCAGCAAGTATTAGCCAGCAAGAGACTAAACACCAAAAAGTAATGGACATAGCGTTTAAAATTGTTAATTCAATTCGAGGAAGTTCCCTCAAGCAACATCTCTTCCACCTGCAACTTGATGGAGGTCAACCTGAATTATTACTACATATCGATGTAAGGTGGCTAATCAGAGGTAAATTTCTGAAACGATTTCCTGATTTATTGCCTGAAATAATAGATTTTCTCTACAAGCAAGAAGGAAAATGTGAAAATTTAAATGATGAAACTTGGCTTAGTGAGTTAGCTTTTCTTACCGATTTTACTTCAATGTTAAATCATTTAAGTTTAGTATCACAAGGTAAAATAAAACAGTAATTGTTATGATCAGCTACATAGATGCATATAAAACAAAATTTATTTTGCTAATAGAAGATCTGCAATAAAATAATCTGAATCATTTTCCAAATATGGCGTATCATCTACAAAAACATAAAAATATGAATTATAATATTGACAAATACGTTGCGGAAATCCAAAAAGTGATTGAAGATTTTAAGGCAAGATTTTGAAAAAATTAAAGAAATTGTAGAATGTATAACTTTTTCTTTTAAAAAAGATTTAAATAATAATAATCAGCATTATGCTAATGCACATGCGTTTTGTGGATTTTAACAATAAATGAGTACTCTTACTTTCCAAAGGATAGGTGATTCATTCTATCCTTTCACAAAAACTTTATCTTGTGTTGGAAAGTGAGAGTATTCATTTATTGTTAAAATCCACAAAGAGCATGTGCATTAGCTTAATGCTAATTATTATTACAGTTTAAAAACATCGCGCTATATAAGTGTGAAACGCATTAGCCAAAAAATTTCAGACATATTTCATATGGAGCAAAAGGCATTAGAAAATGAAATTATAGTTTTACAAACTGATTTAATCTTACAAGCTAAAAAATTTGAAGAAAATTTGTGGAAATACAGTCAACGAGAAAAATATCCTAATATCACCAAATGTAGCGAATATATTTATTCTTGTTTCGGATCTACATACCTATGTGAATCGGCATTTTCATACTTGAAGTTAACAAAGACTAAACAACGTTCTGTCCTGACTGATTCCCATACTGATGATTCTTTATTCTTTTCTTTGTCAGGATATACACCTAATTATGATTCCTTGGTTAGAGACATGCAAACACAATCTTCCCATTAATGTTAAAATAATAAAATAAATTCTAAATCTGCCTTTATCTGTAGCTAATTTGAATTAATAAATATTGTTAATAATTACTCATGTTGCTTTAATTCCCCGGTCATGAGTTTTTTGGTCCGTTAAATAATTGTTATTTTTTACGTAGGTAGATATATAAAAATAGTAAGTATTTGAAATCTTCCTCCACTTAGACTACGCCTATGACAACAAATCGATCGCAACACACTTTTAAAATAAAAAGTAGATCTTATGAACACAAAAGTTGGCCATCCCTAGTATAAGCAATCAACCAGATCTCAGTTAAAGTAATGCACTTCTCATGTTAACTACATGGAAAAAAAATCAGTTTATTCTCTTTCCTTATGCTTGTATTTCAAGCATAATCTTTTACTCTCAGATAAGATAGCGGATTTGAATACCTGCAACCCTAGAACAGAATTACTTATGATAATTTTATTTTATTTTTGTACATTAAAATTATGACTTCTTTACTTGAATTAATGCCATCTTAATAGGAAATGGAAGAATTAAAACAATTTTAATATCAAAAATGTTAAAAATAATTGCAATTTTAAAAAAAATCGCAAAGAAAAATGTAATCCCCTTGATCTAAATGGATCAAACCTACATTCCAAAGGCAAACTTTTTTCATGATTCTTATCACTTTTTTCGGATAACAAATTATTAAACCTAATAGTAATATAATAATTAATAATACAAAACAAAGTCTAATCAATAAAATTAACATTTATGATCCTCATTAATAAATAAAAATAATTGCACATCTACAAAATGTCAATATCATGCTGATGCCTTAAACCGTAGAATAATGCCAATAATATTGATTAAGTAAACAAATTAATAAAAATCTTCTTTCATTAAGAACGTATAATCCATGGAATCCAGTTCCTACAAAAAAGTGGTTCCATAAACTGAATCTGAGACTGACAATCTTGACTCATAATACTTCATCCTTTAATAATACAATAAATAGCAATCTTTGAATTTCCTGACTATAATTTCCTTTCATTAATCTATGATAAACGCACGTTACAGCAACCCCTGAGGCTAAAAATACAACGGCGGAATTAATTGTGAAACTTGAAATGATTTTAATAAAATGATACCTCTTGGAAACCAAAAAGTCCTAACTCTATTGGAGCTAGCCTACTGTGAAAAAATGCTAAAAAAAATCTAAAAAAATAATAAAACTTTTGTTAAAATAAAAAACACCCTTCCCCAATATAATCCAAACATAATATTCTAATATGTAATCTTTGATATGTTCCCTCACGAATAACATGTCACCATTCAACTATTGTTTATAAATTAATAATTCCTAAACAGTAGTTACTGTCAATCGTTGGTGGCCGAGTGGTTAGCACAGCCGCCTTACAAGCAGTTGTCGCGGGTTTGCTTCCGGCCGACGCTTTGACACATTTAAAAAAAATAATAATAATTCCTCTTATTAACAAAATTTCATTATATAATTATGAAACCAATTTACCAAACTACTTATCGATATTAATGCAACACTTATCCCAATAATTGGTAATGGATTCAACTCTTCTTCATGATGTTGATGATAATGATTTATCATTAATATGTTTCATTTAAATACAATCTTCTTAAAACAACAAAGACCTATGATAGAATAAAAGAAACTGCTGTACTCCCAAGTATCATTCTAAATGTTTGACTAAATAACAAAATTCATGATGTTAATATCCTGACAATCTTCCTTGGCTTCCAACCAAATTTAATAATAAATGACCTGCAGTTATATTTGCAACCAACTCAAGTGACAATGTCAGGAGGAAATAAAATTTCTTAGTCTCAATACAAACTATAAATGATATTAAAACTGAAGGAGTTCCAAGTGGAATTAAAAGAGCAAACATTATTCACTCAAAAATTATAAACCTCACTCATCATGGCAACACTAAACTTAAAATAATTAACAAGAGAGAAATTCTTGTGAATACATAAAATAATAAACCTAATCTGTTATTGAAAATAATTATAAAAAAATAAACAAATAAAAATAACTGTAATGCTATTAATATTTCTCCTTCCTAAAAGAACCTTAAATTCCTTATTCAAAAATCGAAATATTGATCCTAATATAATGATCCTATAATAAGGACAAACGCAATACATCATTGGAATTATTAATATTCCAATACCTATTGCAAGTTGAAGGATCAAAAACTGCAAACAAATTTATTATCATTCGCAAAAAAAAAAAAAAATCTTTATTCTTAATTTTCTTAATTTTTTTTTTTTAAAAACTTTATAAAATAAATAAATCTTAAATGTACTTACACAACCAAAATTCTTACTGGTATTATTATTATTCAATTTAATGAAAATATTTGAGGAATTTATTTTAAATTTGACATATTTATATTTGTAAAAATTATACAACTACTTCATAATCCAATTAATACATTTTTTTTATCGGAATTGAGTCAATTACAATTGGTATAAATTTATGATTATTCTCACAAATTTCAAAACATTGCCTGAAATATAATCCTATATAACTTAAATACAACTACAATTTGATTTAACCAGCTTGGTACATCAACTTTTACTCATATTGAAGGAACAGCCCCAAAATGCAACACATCAGTAGCTCTAATAAAAACCAAATTCGACCTTGATAAGGTAAAATTAATTGATTTTTAACATCAAGAAGACGAAATTCTCCCTCTCTTTAAAATCATTAATTCTAATTATATATGTAACAAACTCAATATTCATAAAACTCTATATTTATACCTTCAATATTATTGATGACCAACTACTTTAATTGTTAAGAATTGATCAAAAATTTCATATAACGTATATAATACATGTAATGATGGGAAAGCAATAAATACCAAAAATAAATATAAGTAAAACAGTTCAAATCATTTGAACTCACTGTCCATCTAACAAAAATCATATTAAACTCTTATTTAAAATTAATCGAATTATTCTACATCCAATAAAATAGTAATTAAAATTAAAACTAACTACGAATGACCACGAAAAAAAATAAACGGTTACATTAAAGGAAAAGATGCATTTTAAAATATTAATTCATTTCACCATACCATATTAATAATTAAATAATTATAACTCATTTTATGTATCATCATAAGGAGGAATTTTATGATCCCATTTCAAAAACCTAACTATATATCTTCCTCATATAACTAATCACTTACAAACTAATATCTCCTAAACAATGTAAACCAAAAATAGCACCTAAACTGAAGAAATTCTTCTTCTAATTGAGGCAACAATATTCCATAAAGTATATTCATCTGGATAATCAGAATATCGACAGGAATCTCAGCCAATCTTAAAAAATGTTGAGGAAAAAAAGTTGTATTAAGGCCTAAAAATGTAGAAGAAAAAAAGTATTTTCAACCAATTTGGATTTATAAAAACTCCAAGAAATAAAGGAACCAATGAACTATACCTCCTAAAATGGTAAATACTATACCCATTGACAGCACATAATGAAAATGTGCAACCACATAATAGGTATCATGTAAAACAATATCTAAAGAAGAATCAGTCAATATAACACCAGTTATTCTTATAATAGTAAACAAAAAAATAAATCCCATGGTTCATAATAAACCAGATTCAAAGCTCATATTTACACCAACTAAAGATTTTAATGACTATATATAGCAATAATCAATGTTATAGTCACAAAATATGCCCAATATCACCATCAATCACACCTGCAAATATATGATGTGTTCATATAATGCTAAAAACCTAATTGATAATATTGCACAAATCATTCCTAAACATCCAAAAAAATTCCTTTTTTTAATAATGATTAAAAATGTGTGAAAATAATCCAAATCCTGGAAGAATTAAAATATGTTCTTCAGGATGTCAAAAAATCAAAATAGATGCTGATATAAAATAAGATTACCATCCCCAATTCGGATGGATTAAAAAAGTATTTAAATTTTGATCAGTTAACAATATTGTAATAGCATCTGTTAATAAAGGTAATGACTAAAATAATAAAATAGCAATATTTTTACCAGACCAAATAAATAAAAGAAAACATTCAAAAACTATTCCATACGTTCAATTTGTTCCAGTTCTTTGGTATATTAATTACAGTTGTAATAAAATTTAATGCCCCCAAAATAGAAGAAACCACAACAAGATGAGTTGAAAAATTGTTAAATCCTCTGAATCCCCTATATGAGGTAAATTACTTGATATTGGTGAATAAACTATTCATCCAGTTCCAGTTCTTCTTTCAACTATTTAAGATCTTAATAATAATAATAAAAATGACGAAGATAGTAATCAAAATCTTAAATTATTTAATCGAAGAAATGCCATATTAGGAATACTTAATATTAATGGGACTAGTAATTTTCCAAAACCAATCATGATAGGTATAAGTATAAAAAATATCATAAAAGCATGTGCCCTAACAATAACATTAAATAATTGATCATCCCTTAATAAATTCCCTATTACTATTAATTCCATCTGAAACAATAACCTTAATTAAACACCAACCATAGCTGATCAAACTCCCAAAATGAAATATAATGTTCCAATGTCTTTGTGATTTGTAGAAAATATTATCTCAATAAAATCAAATTATTCCAATTAAAATAATAAATAATATAATTAATATCAACATATTTGTTGATCAATTTAAAACTCTGTTTTTTTTATATACCAAACTCATAAATAGCCTGTATTTTTAAATACTATTCTAATATGCATTAACTGAATATAATAATGCAATCTAATTAACATCTCCATTAATATAATTAAAACTAAAAAAAATCTGACTTTCATTTAATAATGAATTTAATACGATCATCTTTTGTAAAAACTTTCTCAAAGGATGAAACTCTTCAACATTATTTTTAAAAAAATATTTAAAAAATACATAAATATTTGATTAATATATCTAATTTCTTTTAGATAAAAAATAATTCTAAACAATATTTTCATAACGAACTAAAATATAAAATAAACTATCAAACACCATCTCTTATTATAATAGCAACAATTATCTAACCCTTATGTCCAATTGAAAAATATGCTAATAATTTCTATATTATTAACTGATTTAACCTCCTAATCCCCATATATAATCCTAATAATTATCCTAAATTTAAAAATTAATCATAAATTCAATAGATATAATAAACATCAACCCAAATTATTGTACAGTTATTATTAAAAAAGTATTTATTCATCTCAAATTCTCCAAAATATTTCGGAATCAAAAATGAATTGGAATTGCCCCAATTTTTAACATCATTGATCTTCAAAAAATATTTCTTATTATAACATAATAATATTTTACTATCTCTAATGTTAAACCACTAAGGATCACATGATCACCATTTCTTATGCCAGTGCATCTGTTATTAACAAAGGCAAAACTCTCCATATAGTAGTGCCACCCAGTGCCAACCAGAGTAATCAATGGATGCCAGAGGCTATTGAGCTTAGATTGAAAATATTATTGTGTTCTCAATTTTATTCTCATAGTTTTGTAGTTAAGTAGAGATAAAAGGTGGCTGCTGGAGGGTTGCATTTGCCTTTGTTATCTCTAATGTTCTTAAAAAAATCCAATTAATAATCACATGTCCAAAGACTTGAATATTTAATTACTCATTAATATTTTTTTCCCTCTAATTAATAAATGAATAAGACATAACATATTCATTTCTAAACTAATTCAAATAAATATTGATGAATTTATACTTACCAGAACCATAACCTAAAAACTAATAATATATAAAATATAAAAAAATAAGGAAAATTCATAAGTGTTTGACACGTTAACTTTTGAAGTCTAAATTATAGTTCATAATAAGCTAAAAAAGTTTTTGAATTCATAATTCATAAATATCTTAATAAGTTAAAAAAATAAAAAGTTTCAAAGCTTTATCTCATTCATAGATTAAGGTATACAATACATTTAATTTCCAATTAAAACTCATAATATATCATAATTATCTCAAATTTTAATAATAATACATTCAATGAAACCAAATGTAATAATAACATTGCATATTCATTATTATTAATAATTTTTATTCTATTTTATCTAAAAATATCCAGACCATGTTAAGAAAACGAATATAAACATATTCTATATACTGCCCTAAAAACGAAGTAAAAATAATTATAATTATACAAACTGAACAACAAAAAATTAAAGAATTAAAAATTCTAATTTCACTCAACAAATTAAGTGAAGGTGGAGTTGCCATATTTACAATAATTAATAAAAATCAAAATAATTCTTACCTAGGAAATAAATTTAGCATTTCAGTATTAGATTTAACCTTGTATCTAAAATGGAAGTCAAGGAAGAAATTGATAGGGGGAAGTCTTAGAAGAAAGCCCCATTTTTAAAAAAAATCCCCAAATAGTAGAAAAGCAAAAAGAAGTGACTGAGACCCAGATAATGATGAAGATTGGTGGATATAATAAAAAATGAAGCAGAGACAGCAGGCAATAAAGAAAGAAATTAGTGAGTTCAAAGCAGAAATGATTAAGGAAATGAAAGAAATGAGACGAGAAATAATGGAAAAAGTTGAAATAAATCAGGAAGCTATAGAAACTATTGAGATAGATTTGACAAAAGAAAGTCAGGCAGTAGAAAAGGAAGTTGATGTTGTAAAAGATGTGAGAGATGAATTAAAACAATAATGATAGAACAGATAAGGTGGAAATAAAGATAAAAATAAGCAAAGATGGGATACAGATAGATAATGTGGTAGAAAAATTAAAAAATGTAGATCAAGAGATAAAAGAAAGGTATGAGTTAAAGATAGAAAATAATGTAAAAGAGTTTCTACAAGAGACTAAAAAGTGTTGACTAAAATAACTGTTCATTTTGAACATGGATCTAAAACAAAGAAAATAATAAGGAGAAAGAGTAAGGAATATGATTTTAAAGCAAAAACAGAAGCCATTTATAGAGCAATCTTATTTAACACATTCAGAAAGACTATAGAAAATGAATTCTTTCCATTTACCATTATCAATGCATTCAATAATAAAGTGAGACAGTTTAAAGAAAGGTGGATATTTGCTCAGCAAAAGGGTTTTCAAATATACAAGTTTGAAAATAAAACAATATGAAAGGGACAAGACATAATTATAAGCAAGGAAAAGATAAGAGGGGAAAAGGAACCCATATCAGAGAACTAGTTAAAAGAAAGAAAGAACTACCTGACAAAGGTCAAGGGGTTTAGAGTCAGAGTAAGTGGACAAATTTTTTTTTAAAAGAGGGATTTGTTTATTATACAGGATTATGAGAATGGATAAGTTGAATTAAAAAAATAAAATGTTATTTTAGTCAGAATACAGGGCAAATGTTCAGCCAGGATTTTGAGTTTTTTTTTAAATGTTTAAAGTTTTTAAAATGTATATATAACGCAGAAATGCTTTTACTTTTTTTCCATGGTATAATAAGGCAGTTGAACTGGATGCTTTATCTTTTTCAAAAGTTCCATCACAAAATTAAAAACTAACTTTTATTCTTATAAATTAAAAAAAAAAATTATTTAAAATTTTTGTATGTCATAGTGCACATATGCAGTTGTATTTCAAAGCAAAAATTCAAATCATTTTTGGATTGTCAAAAGCAAACAAGTTTTCACAATTTATCATATCATTGAAATATTTCAACAAAATCAGAACAGTTTTTCATTTAACACATATTTAATCTTATAGCTATAAGATAACAAGGTCCTCGGGATATAGATACAGGATTACTTTAACATATATCCTGGCTAGTCATAGAATAATGAAGTGACATCTTATTTTAGATTATAAATCTTTTTTTTTTTTACTGTTATGCAGGCCATTTTTTATCCTTTTAATTTGAGTAATAATGGCAAATATTTGTTTTAAGAGTAGCGATTATTCTATCATTCAAATGTAATTTTAGAGAAAAATATAAAGTAATAGACTTGCTTATATAATTATATAAGTCTAACACTAGTCATCAATTCCACATTTTAATGATTTTAGTTATAATCTATTAGCACCTTTGACCTTTTGGAAAAAGAAAAAATATGACTCAGTTTACGTCTGATATTTGACAAAGTCCAGCAATTCCATCTTATTTTTGGACCATCTATTATAAGAATGATGAGTAATCATTGAATGCTAGATGATAATTATAATCAAGACTCAGAACTAATTTTGGTTTATTGATTTTTATTAATGAGATGTATGGGGTTGCTTTTTCACAAGCAGCAGTCACATTTCCTTTCTTATATTTCAAATCTAAGATTCTGCATCCAAACCAGTTTTTTTCTTAAGCTATATAGGATTCACAAAAATAAACCAAGGGATTTATTTATCAATATCAGTTAGTGTTCTCTTTTAAGATAATTTTATTTGACCTATAAGTGATTACAAAAAAAAAAAAAAAATAACAAGAATTAACTAGACGAGGTTACAGGGTGATATATACAAAGAAGAAATGATCCAAAAGTCAGTAGAATACAAAATGAATGTTAGTGAAGAACTTAGTCTGTGGATGCAAGGTGAATATTATTCATCTAGTCTATAACGAAATACCTTTGTTAGTAAACCTTGTTTTGGCAAGTTATGGTTGGAGGGTTTTATTAAATCATAATAGTTAATTTTCATATAAATTATTTAGGGGTTGGTTGGAGAGGTGCTGTTTAGACCAGTTGTGAATTCCCAGGTTAATATGGCCAGGTATGGATCAGCCTCTCTCTTGTCTGTTTCTTGGATATTTTTCATTATGTTGAGGAAGCAGTTATTGATTTCGTTAAGTGGTAATTTTTGAAAAATCACCTTGCATCTGGTCAACCAGATGGCAAAGTTTATGTAAGTGGCAAGCCTGATTTCAGAGAAAATGCCTCTATTTAAAACCCCTTGAAGAGATGTTAGATCTGGACCATTATTATCAATGTGTTTCTGGAAGTTTTGTCTTAGTCCTTGCCAGACTGGACAAAGGCGAAGGATATGGTCCATATCTTCCGGGCTGGAAAGACAAAGACAACATATGAGATCTATGCAGAAGCCTCTTCTATTAAGAAATATAGCAGTGGAGAGGCTACCAAGGTTAATTTTGAGAAGGAAGTCTGTGTGTTTAGGTGCTAGTTTCAATCTACGGGCTAGTTTGCGCAGTTTGTTTATGTCGATGGGGAGGTAAGTGTGTGCTTTCTGGGTATTTGAGTTGGATAAATTGAAGGCTTCCCAATAGGTTATTTTTGAATTGAACATGGTCGCGGAAGGTACTATGTGCGTAAAAATGTATGAGATCAGTTAGTGTTTACTGATTTTTCATGCCTATAATGAAAGTCTCTGAAATTGAGTGATAGAGTGAAGCGCTATTCTTAATGCAGATTTTAACATATTCCCCCCCCTCAGTATTTATCTTTGATTTAGTATATACATATGCAATGCATATTTATTTTATGATCCTAACTTCAAGTTTGTAATGTTGATATGAATTATATTAAGAAAATAGTGTACACCAACTACCACCAACAATTGTTATGTCGTGATCATAATAACGTATATCTAATTACTCCAATAATCTTTGAATAGAGAATTTTATGTATTAGCATATATATATTCACTAAATTTAAGCTTTAATAGCAATACAATGAATATTTTAAAACGAAAAATCCGATCGATTTATTTTGCACGTTTATTTTTACATAAATTTCTAATTTTACAATTATTTTGCAAGATTAGATATATAAGATGAACAGTGAAAATATCTTAGAAATTTTATATGTAAAATAAAAAAGGATAGATGATTATATGCTTGAAAAAGGGCGAAAAAGAATAAATTTAAACTGTATATCTAAAAAAAAAAAGCTGACGCCATTACGATTGCTAATAATCACATGATAACTTTGTTATAGTTAGCGCGTTCGCTATTTTCTGGAATCTATATTTTTTAATATATATAACCACTAATGGCATCTAAGAGTAAGTAAACGTTTATCAAAATAAAGATTCATAGCATTTACTAACGAAAGACAAAGAAGGTCTTAAGATTGAATAATTATCAAAAATAAATCATTTAATTCTATGCTGCATTACTATAATTATTCAAAGAACATAACTTTCCTGCAGTATAAAGTTAATTATTAAAATTTTTAATGAACTTCATTTTTTTTCAGAGCTTGCTATTTATTGTCAATGACAAAGAAAAAATACATTGTATTTTCTATATTAATTTTCACAGTTAATAAACTGTAGCGGTTTTTTTCTCCAGACTACAAAAAAATTTAAACAACTTTACATTTTTTTGATAAATACGTACTTGTTTGTTACTACATTTATGTATAAAAGCGCTCGCAATAGTTCCTTAATATCAGTTGCGGCACTTATTACATATGTATGAAATTATAAATACGCTATATTTGTAGTCTTTATTAATAGAGTTGAGCGCTTGGGACAAGTTTTAAAGTATACCCCTCTTGAAATTATTTTAAAATGTGCATACTTTAAGACCTTACTACAAAGGTGATATAATTGCAAATCATGCCTATGACATTAGATTCAAATTAAGATTAAATAAAATTGTTTGTGAGAAGCTAAGCCATTTTCTTTCAGCTATTAGCAATCTAACTAACTATCCAATATTGATCACCAAATGGGTGTCTAGTTAAGTTTAACTAGAGAGCAAAACAAAGGTGAATTGCTTAAACTTTCACTATCTATTATTTGGCAATCCTGTTCATTACTGCTTTCTAACTGTACATCTATGAGAGGCTTTTGGAAAGATCTTTGTACTGCAAAAGATTTTCATCTATTTAAAGTGATTTATTAAACAAAGTAAGGGATATATATATATTAAATAAAAAAGAAAACAAAAGTAAAAAAAAAAAAAGCACAAAAATTGAAAATGGAAAATATAATAAAAAAACCTAAACAGAATTTTAAAAATCATAATAAATCATTCTTTGTCTTTTATTATAGCAAATAATTTGATAGTTTATATATATAAATCGTTCTTTTAAATATAAGCTTTTGTATAGAAATTATTACTAGTTATTTAATTGGCCTTGGCATATTGTTGCTCATATATCATTTTACCAAACTTTGAACTCAGAAAAACTCTTCTGATTATAAATAAAAGTTAGTAGACTTATTGAGTTACAACATTGCTAACTTTTTTTTTACCTGTAAGTAAATAGGAGGTCCCAAGCATCAATAGATAAATTTTTCTTTTCGCCACTGAAAAAGTACAAATATGTGCAGTAGTGACTATTCTAAGTTTCAACACAATTATCCTCATCCCTAATCTGTGACTATCTAATTTTATTTTCAAATTGGCTTTTAATAATTTATATTTTAAAAAATATTTGAAATATAGGTTTAACTTATGAATTCATTTTCTATAATATATATTTTTATAACTTTATAAATAACTTTCCTGAAAAAAAAAAGAATTATAACATATTATAATGTAATGCTTCTCTGAGAATCGTTTTTCACATTGAACTGTCAATTGCAGAGATATAAAATTAAGGAACCCCCCCCCCCACATATACATATATGCATAATATGTGAAAAAATATATCAAATAGAAACACATATACATAATGTCTGAAGATGAATGAGAGAAGCTACTTTATTAAATAACTTTGGTGCATTGCCTTATCTTGCTTCATGTTGGCATACCATTTGTAATCGTGCATAAAACGCAATTATGTATACATAATATATAATGAGATATTATTTTATATAGCGCTATGTTTTTTATGTAATAGTAATATTAGCGATTAAGCCAATGCACATGCACTTTAAAGATAAATTATAAATGAATACTCAATTTTTCCAGACATATAATAAATGCAGTATTATTTTCAACTATATGTGTAACCTCCTATCTTAACTAACAAACCAAACAGTTGATAAACATTTTCAGCACTTTCCCTTGCTTCCCCACCTCCCCCAATACTTTATTAGCTTGCTCAGCCAATAACAAAATCATCAAATGGTTTTATTATTGGGGAGTTTTAAAAAAATTGGAGTGCCAAAACTGAAATCAATCGGAGGACTTTGCATTTCAGAATTTGAAACTTTATCACGGTACTAAACCATGTAAATTATTTTTCATGGGCTGGACAACATATATATATATATATTTTGAACTAAATAAAATTCTAGTGGAATCTAATGATGACCCTCATGCTCCAAATGGCCACTAATATCTTAATGGGAGTAGATATTTAAAGAAAATGACGTTTGGCAATTCTAATGAGTTAAATCATCATACTGATGATGAAAATTGAGAACTGTTTACTTAGAGTTATAATCGTCGTGCTAATAATGACAACTAAGCACTATTCACTTAAATCTAAAATAAAACTATATGAAATCTATATACACACCAATAAACGTCATTACCATTTTGGATGCACTGCAGTGTTGAGCAGGAGAATTTAATACATTTCTATAACATATATATGCAAACGAATATAGATATATTTATATATAAAAGTATATAAAACTAATTTAATAATTAAATGTGTAATATTTTATTTACAGAAATTAAATAATAACTATATTATAATTGATAAATAAATAATGTGCTATATTTTTCTTAAAAGTTCGGTCGATTAATCAATCAATGGATTTTGGTTTCATTAAAATTAAATACAATAGAAAAGTCACTAATTTACAAATGAAGAAAAATTTATGCATATTTTTATTTATAAAATTAAATTCTACAATTTCTTAAACTGATTAATTTTATTTTGGCAGATTCCTAGCTATCAATCACAATATAAACAAATTAAACAAGGCAAAACTCTCCATACAGTAGTCCACCCTGTGCCAACCAGAGTAATCAATGGATGCCAGAAGTCTTGTGCATAAAATCCTTATCTAGTGCCTACTCATCCAATATCCCCAGACTAGTTTCTGGCTTGTGCATCAGTGAGGACCCTTGGATCTGAGAGCACTGCACCTAGATCTTAGGATCTAATGCAGCCCTCCAGCAGCCACCTTTTAACTCTACTTAACTGTAAAACCATGAGAATGAAATTGAAAACACAATAATATTTTCAATCTAAGCTCAATAGCTTATATAGTCATATGGGTCTGAACTCAGTTCAGAACCCATACATTTTGGTGTCTTTGGCTCTTTAACAATCATAGCCACCACTATCCTATTAGGCAGGATTGGTGTTAAACCACTAAACATCACGTGATTACTATCTCTTATACTAGCACATAATTGTTATAAACAAGGCAAAACTCTCCATACAGTAGTGCCACCCTGTGCCAACCAGAAATATTATTGTGTTTTCAATTTTATTCTCATAGTTTTGTAGTTAAGTAGAGTTAAAAGGAGGCTGCTGGAGGGTTGCATTAAATCCTAAGATCTAGGTGCAGTGCTCTCAGATCCAAGGCTCCTCACTGACGAAGACCACAAGCCAGAAACTAGTCTGGAAATATTGGATGAGTAGGCACTAGATAGGGTTTTATGCACAAGCCTTCTGGCATCCATTGATTACTCTGGTTGGCACAGGGTGGCACTACTGTATGGAGAGTTTTATCTTGTTTATAACAATTATGTGCTAATATAAGAGATAGTGATCATGTGATGTTATAAACAAATTACAAATACTTTTAAATCAGGACTGGTTAATTAAACTTATCTAATGAGTGCATTGATACATAATTATTTTTATTTCTCTTTTATTCAACTGGCTTAGTTCTCACTCATTCTGAGGTGTCAGGACAAATTGATTTTTTGGAAAGTTTGTGTAGGAGGGAGGTATATATAAAATCAATAAAGGTTTTTTTTGCCTTCTCCTTTATTCAACTGGCTTGATTATGTGTTCTCCTCAAACAGGTGCTCAAATTATTAGATTCAATGGGAAATTTTTTAGATTGATTCTGTTCCATTTAAACATTCAATTGAAACACGTAGAATGCCAATTATATTCAAGATGATAACTTAAACAATTTTTAACTAGTTGCATTTAAATTTAATTTAATTCTAACTAGATATTTCTGAATGGGGTATACCTCGTGTGAGCATATACTGAATATAGGTGTGTGTGAAACTAATGTTCCGTGGCATATAATTTTTATTAAATCTTCAGCCGATACTAAGGGTTAAGTACATAAAAACTTTTAGTTGTCATCTTATGTGAGTATATCTGCTTATAATATTATATTTTCTTTTAACATGACTATTTTTTTACACTTTCCAGGTGACTTATGCAATTGTGATAGAGCTTCTCAAATTACTAGGCTATATAGTTCCACTTCGTAAAGAACAACAATGACTGACACGAAGTTGAATACTGAACTTGTATAACGTTTGCTGAGTTTGATTTCAAAATTTTTAATGGAAATAAAAAAGAACTCTGATTATATTAACTAATTATTCTAAAACAGAGTGCTCAGAATTTTTAAAGTCTAGAAAAGTAATTATATATACTCTCGATATATTGGAATTAATTCAGTAGGCAAGTTTAATTAATTTTTGTACAATTTTGGCTTTAACATATCCTTATTGCTATAATTTTATCTTCTGCATTTTTAGTATAAAATATTTATAGCATTCTTTTTTAATTTTTAAAATAAGGCTATACTGACCAGTTTAAATTCTATTTCTAATTACAACTCTCTAATTACATTTTAAAACTAACATATTGTAACGATATATAAATATGTCGTTACATTAATTTAAAATAAAAACTTAAAAGTTCGCAAATAAAAGTAAAAAACTAAACGCTAAAATTAAAATGTTTGTTAAACGTATATACATTCGCACAGAGGCCAAACTTTAAAAATATATTTTTTAAAAAAACAAATAAGTATTTGAACGTACTTTTTTATAAAAAAGTACAAGATTTAAAAATAAAAACAGGTATTAATTAATGTAATCTGTAAATGGAAATGATTGTTTATGAATTATCGAAAACCAAACTGGCCCTTGGGCTCTTGTATAATTAAAATGATCTGATGAAAGATAGATAAGAAAATAAAGAGAAATTAGCTTGACCAATGGAAGCACTAAGCCTTGGCTCAGACCCTAATGAAAGTGATGGATTAGTGACGTTTTGTTGATTGAATCCGTGTGGATAATATAAAAAGGGAAATACAGTTTTTTCTGACAGTTCCAGCGTTTTGTGTTTGAGAGATGTGGTAGGACGCACATACCACACTCTCTATTTAAAAAAAAAAATGAAAAGACTATGATACCTTGAACCAGCTATTGCTACCTCCAGAACATTATCTTCCAATGGAGGCATCGCCGGAATTAAAAGCAGAAACCTGGACTCTTCTACCGTGAGCTATGAACTTTACAAATTAACAACAACAAAAAAAAGTAATTAAGAACTGTCGTCATTGTTTTTTTTTAAAGATTCAGCTAATTTAAATTTTAAAATGAACTCTTATTTGATTTTCAAATTAATAATTGATTGTTTAAATTTATATAGTTAAGTTTTGCTAAAATCATTTCCATTTTATTATTTTTATTTGTAGTAATATTTATTGTAGAAATTATTAAATACATTACATTTAAGTTGGGTATAGATGTTGCATAGATTCGTTAGCGGTTGATTATGTTGTGGTTTTCACAGTCGATTAGAATATATAAGTCAACGATGTCACTGCAGTGTCTTATGATGAACACCAAAGGGTCTCCTATATGCCCTCAGCAATTGACATTATCGATTGACTGTATTTTGATCGGTTGTGTTTAATTTGGAATGTTTTTGGCCATGGAATCTATGCAGCTGATCTATATTCGACATTATAAAACAAATTGTATAAAAATAATCTGTGTGAACGTATTTAAATGTTAAATTTAAGTCGGGTGTGAATGGCTATATAGTTTTGTAAAGTTATATTAAGGGAGAGTAATCTTAGGTTATTCATTTCGTAGTTGAATTGGTTCAATGGATTGGATATATTTGTGTAATTGTAGATGTAGTATGAGATCCGCTATGGGAAGGATTATATATATATACACCACACACCTTCTGTTTGCCTATGGATGGGTTTGTAAGATGGCAAAGGACCGCAGTCCATTCCTATGGAGTTTTATGTTTATTGTTCTACTCGCCAACAGATGTAGCATTTCTGGTTGGTAGAGAGACAATTTTTTCTCTAATTCTACTTGCTGTTCAGATGTACATTCCTGACAGTATAGTATTTTGTGTTGTCGTATTTTCATGCTACATTGAATACATAAATGTATCAGATAGATTGGCGCTGGTTTGATTGCGAAATTTGTTGCCTAAGGTTAAATCAGGGAAGAATATTTTCTTTTCAAATGCAGATCTATGTAGTCTATTCATACTTGACTCACTAAATAAATATTAAACTCATGGTTGTAATTTACTTAAATGTAAAACTAAAGATTAATAGAAAAATCTAAAATGTTGAATTTATTCCTCAAAATTTAAATGTTATTTTATATGTGCGTAAATAAATATTTTTATGTGTTAATTTTTGGCAGTGGCTTTTATTCTTTTATATTTAAGATATAAAATTTATATTTTATTATCTCTGCTACTCACTGAGCTAGTGACAATGGGCTAATGACCAAAATATAAAATAAAGTGGAATCTTAACAGCGCATATCTGCCTACTGTATAAATTTTTCTAGGTTCAAATGCCTAGATGGCGCCCTGGTAGTTGCAGATACGTAGATTGCTGTCTCCACTATTGTTTTGGATCGTTATAATATATTTTAATTTTTTTTTTACTAAAATGAAAGCAAAAATACATTTTGTTTTTTAATTAAAATATATATTTTTAATTATTGACTTATTGGAATCTAGTTAATTCAATAATATTTGATTGCCTTGATATTTAATAACAACTCTTCTGTTAGAATAAAGATTGTGATTTTTTTTATATTAATGATAGCCCAGATCTTTTTAGACACAATGGACACTGCAGAGCAGTTCTCTTATTATTCAGATATCATTAATAATAGTTCTGCATTTTAGTTTATTCAAATTTACATTGACTTTCTGGTTTTTGGAATGGACTCTTCAATTCTTTCAATAGCAACTGTTTTTTTCCTCTGAAAACAAGAAGCTTTTGGATGAATGACATACTTGCAATATCTTCACACTGTAAACTAGTATGGACATGTGATATGTGCATGTATCAATTCATCGCATCTACAACAATGATTTTTTATTTCCTGATTGATCATTTGTGTACTTACTTTAACCAGTTTTAATGCTGTAATCCATTTTCTTCAATGGAGTTGCTTGACTTGTTGTTGACTCCACTGGAGTTACTTGAGAATGTGATGTCAGAATTCATTAATAGCTTAATTCAAAAATTGTGGTCTTTCATTTCACAAATAAATTGACATTTGAGTTTCATTGAAGAAATCTTTAATATTGCACATCAAGGATAGCATTCTGAGTTTAACAGCAAAATATCCTGATTTTCCCTCCTTCCCTTGTTTTACAGATTGAAATAATATCTCTGCATTTTCATTAAGGATTTTGGGTAAAGAAAGTTTGTCAGTAGAGACAACTTCATCAAAATCAAGAACAACAGAAAGCACAGGATCCATGTGCACATGTACTTGTCAAGTCTCATTTATCTAATATCTGATGACTGAGACCAATGTAGCTAGTTTTAAGCCAAGCTTTTTGATTTGATTAGCATACATATAGAAAAACACTCAATTCTTATAGTTTGGCCAATTTTCTGAATAGATAAGATAGAATTTTTCCAATGAGCCAAATTTAACCATTTAATTTTTTTTGTCATGAGAGAAAAAAAAAAGGCTCTTTAATAAATTAATGAGCAACTACATTTTTATTAATATATTAATAATGTTAGCTGTCAATATTTTAAGATTATTAATAGGAAAAAATTGTGTGATTTGTCAATTGCATCAACTGTTGCATTTATTTCATGAATTAATGATAAATATAAACTCGTATAAATATAATTTATATATATATATATATAAAACAAATATAAAATGTGTATTTACAATATATACACTGTTACACCTATGCCTGCTACTATTGGTGAGGTATAGCTTCTAGTTGCCATGCAACTATAGAAAGAAAAAACTTCAAATGCTCTTATAAGTTTACCTACCACTTCCCACTATACTGTGACAGCCTGCATCATGAGTATATACAGTGACAGTTATACTATGACAGCTTGCTTCATGTTTGATTTAGGCTCAAACAGCTTTCAGTAGTCCTGAATGTGGACTTGATTTACTATGTTAACTGTATAATAGACAACCAGTGTACTGCCATTCAACTTTGACAGTTGTTGTCTGCTTTATCTTCAACTGGATTGATTATTTATAGACAGATCTCCATCCATAATGCAAGAAATTGGATTCATAGAGCATCATTGTCTATTGGTCCATTCTTGCCATTGAACATGTTATCTATTTGTATTTTCATTGGTGTATGTCAATGAGTTATTTGAAGGTAAGATGATATATAATATTTCTATGTGCACTGAATCTGTGGTCACTTTCATATTCATATGTGATTATATATGTGTGTGTAGGTAGATAATAAATACATTAGTACATATTGAATTAGGTGCAAATAAATGTGGAGAGCTGTCGGTTTCATCTTGCTCAATAAATGTTTACTATGACTGCCATGCTATATAAAAATGACAAATCACTTTGCAAATCAATCACTATTATATTATTATGATAATTTAGGCAGTTGTTATATTTGCATGAATTATTGTTTGTTATTCCTGAAATGCATGTATACTACAGAGCATTTGTAAAGTTTTTCATGCAGTACGTCAGCCATAATAAATATGCATAATGATTGGAGTCATACAGCTATATATATATATATTTTGCAAGATGGAAATAATCCTGAAATACTTGTAAATGTGAAATAAAATATTCTAAAATCAAAAAAGTACAAGAATTATTGTTATAGTAGTCAATCTGACAATAAAAAATATCGAAATATTTTTCAAAAATGTATATATGTCATCAAAGGTAGGTTGGCGTTACTAGTCATGGTTGCTTATCATTTTAAAATAATTCAAAATACTAATTAATCAACCTCTGGCATATTTTAAAGGTGTTTTTAAAAAAGGTATTAACTGAGCAAAAAAATTATCTTTGTTTTTTTTTTTAATTTGTTTTTAATTTACGTACTTTCACAATAAATTAATATGCAGGTTAAAAAGTGAATCTCCTTTCAATGGTAGAAATACTGTACTCTAAAAGTTAATTCATAGGTTGGGGTAAAAAGTATTAAAATTTGTTCCTCGAAAATTATCAGATACTTGTTAATAAATTGTTTGTTTGACCACAGTGCATCTTGACAAAAATTTTAAGAACCAGCCAATCTAGTATATATATTTACATTGTTGTAAGAAATAATTTTAATATTATTGTCATTGTTTAATATTATTTTAAATATAAAAATCAAATGATATTTATTAGGATCCGCAAAAAACATTCATCCTGAGGCTTATACTGTTTTGTGCAATACTCCACCAACTGCTGATTTAAATGTCTCTTATGGAAAAACGGAAATCCAATGTAATCAGAAATTTGACTTAAATAACACGTACGTTTCTTTCAATATGTCACCTACTGTGGCCTTCCCAGATGCCGAAGATGTAAGAAATATTTATAGCTTGATTGTTTTAAAAATGTTTTTATTCTTAAATATATAGATAATTATTAAACATGTTAAAAATATTTTGTTTAAAAATTCATAATCGCAGTTAAATAATTACTTTCTGAAAAAAAAAAGAAAAAATTAATAACTACTTTTTTTTAATGTAATTAAAAAAATATTACAACTCATTTAGGTTTTAACTCTATTTTATTTCTATTAGTTTTATATACGCAAGTAATATTATATCATCATAAGCCTTATATATTAAATTTATTAAACGCAAGCAGTTGACATAGTAATAACGTGAAAGGCTAAAACCTTCGGCAGATGCGCTTTAAAATGCCACGTGCAGTCATTGTTACATCTGATTGGCTATCACATAAGCATTTTTAAAACGCATCTGCCAAAGGTTTAGCCTTTCATCATAAGCCTTATGTTTAATTATTTATACCGTGAGATTACTATTAATCGTTATTTTTGATTGATTTAAATTAGTATAATTGTTTTGAAATCATCTTTTTTTTTCTATTAGTCCACCCCCCCCCCCTTCTCTTTATTATTTCCAAAGAAACTAGCCAAACTTATTTTTAACTTTATTTTTTCAAGTATGACTATTTTAAATTTATATGATTTTATCTTAATTATATTTATTCAATTTCTTTTTAAATTCATATTTCTAAAGTTTTGAAATATTTTTTGATAGTACATGTTTTTAAATTCATGTAGCCCAAGACTTTTTTTTTTTCATCTGATTCTCTTTTTCTTTACACCATGTTCAATTTACATATAGTTTAATATATTAACACCTATTCTTATTTAATTTCCAATTATTACATCTAATTTTTAAAGTTTTTTATTTCTGAATGTAGATATTTATTTTCATCTTATATCATCTATAAGCAATATGTGATTAATGCAAATTTATTTTTTGAATTTCAATTTTATATATGTTTAGCAAAAGTGATGCACCATATATGTTTATTTTTCTCTAATAAATCATGATATATGTATTGTAATGGTATAAATATATGAATTGAATATGGCAATGAAAGTGTATTCTAAACTGAAAAAATGTGTAAGGTGATAACGATGAATATTATGCAAGCTAGGTGGTTCATTTACAACACTATGGATGCCACTTCTCTGACTGATTACAATAAGTTTATAGTGTGAGAACCAGTCATAAAAAAGTTTAATGTTTTATATGAAAATCTTAAAACAAAAGTAATATAATGGATAGATGCAACAAACCCAATGCAACATCCATCACTGACAGATTTTGCATTAACTTCAAAGTAAAACAGAGGCATAAATAAAATTTTGAGATTAAGAACACTATGACAATTGATAATAATACTAATTTTATTACATATAATATACAATATGAATATGGTAATTAAAATACTAAAAAAATAATAATAAAAATAATAAATGAATACTTACACACTTTAAAGAAATTTTAGAACTTTAAAAAAAATTCATTTATATTAAAATATATACTTATGTAATATAAAATAATATTATTTCAAACTCTTTTTATTGTAGTTTATTATTATGCAATATTTAAAATAATCACACCTATTTGTTTACCTTTATAATTTTAAATTATTTTTAATTTAGATATTAGAATCATGAAATGGAGCAGAAACATATCTCATTAAGTATTAACAATACTTAAATCTCTCACATGCAGTAAAATTTAAAAAAATATACACATCTCTGTTCTGCTTGGAATCAAACATATTTAATGTATAGCAAAAGTTAATATTTATAATCATAGGCATTTATTAAATATTTTATGTCTAGCATATAAATAAGAATGAAGATTATATTAAAGTAATATGTATCTCTCAACTTTATAATAAGTTAACATAAGCATATATCAATCATTAATTAATATAATTTTTTTTAAAAAAAATTAATATTTGTTAAATAAAAGTATTATTAATATTAGTTTTTTATGGAATGCTTTGGAAAATATCTTTTCATAAAATAAAAATAAAGTAATATTACCATTCTTTATTTATTTAATCTGAATGATGTGACATTCAATTGTTCAAATCACTATTCTTCCATGTGTTTTTAGCCCCTAACTAATCCATGTCAAAGCTGGTGACATGATAATTGAATAGAACTATTATATTAGCCATTAGTTTTAAATATCTGATTTGTTTTTAAACAATAATTTTTTATATATATTTTTATTTTATAGTTGATTGATAAATATAACAAAATATAAAGTATCCATTAATTTTAAAGAGAGATATATCTATTAATAATTTTCACTTATTTAAAATGTTTAGCTTTCCATTCGCTTCATTGAAAAAATATAGTAGCAAATAAGAGGTTAAACTTTCCCTCACTCTTACTCTAGAAATCTATGTTTTTAATTCATTTATTAAAATATATAATTAATCTACAGTTAAGCTTTTTTAATCTGGAAATTTAAAGATATTCTTTCTAGTTGTGTTGCTTACTTCAATGACTGTTTCTCAATTTTTTTTTAAAAATCATACTCTTTACAAATCAAATAATCATTTCAAGAAATGTTAATTGATTTTTTCATATTATATCTAGTGTTCTATTAAATAAACTCATTTAGATAACTAGAAATATAAAGAATAATATTTTATAAATCATAATGATAATTATTAACAATTCAGAACAAACATAACTTTTATATTATTTATTCTAAATAATAATTAATAACAATATTAATTTTTATATGATAAATTATTTAAATTCTGATGTATGTAATTTTTATTTATTTATTTATTATCATGCATGCACACACATCATGTATTGACCAAGTTGTTTATCCATAGTCAATGCAAATAATAATCATTTATTAATCATATTTTATGTAAGTCTCTTAAATAATAATAATACAGTTTTTGTTTTGTCTTTTTTAATACTTTTTTTAGCCCTCATATCACCCTCCTAGTTACAATATATATAATAGATTTAACACCTGCTATTAATATACGTACTACATATAATAAAAAACACTATAATAGGGTAACTAATTTTTTGTGTGTATGAAACATCTATTATATATTCTATGCATTAGTTTCCCATTCATGGTTAACATACTGTAATACTTTAAAATATTTAAAAACTGGACTGTTTATTTATTTCTAATAGTAATGACTTTTTTATCACATTTTCACTTTGTGCAATAAAAAAAGCTTCTTTATGTTTCTAGAAAAGCAAAAAAGAATTTTACAAATATATTCAATATTTTATAATCATGAAAGGAAACATGAACATGGGTTTGGTCCAATTATTGCACAATCTTTGCTTATATATTTGGCTATCTGTTAGGAATCTAATAGGAATTTTCTTCCATTCTCATTACATTTATGATATATAGTATAAAATTAAATAATCAATAGATGATGGAGATTTATAATCCTTATCCATTGCACTCCTATGCAAAATTCCAAGACCACTGTTCAAAAATCCAAAAACTCTTTAATTATGAAAACCATAAGCTAGAAAACTAGTCTAACGGTATTTAGATAAGATAGCACTGGATAAGGATTTATTATTATCATCTTGTATCTATTGATTACTAAAGTTTACACTAAATGACATAAATGTAGTGAGATTGAAAGAATATTTTTTAAAATGTTTGTGATGAATGAAATGATAGAATTAAATTAAAGAAGTTTGATTTATTGCCTAAAGTGAACACAAGATGAATCAGAGAGCCACTAGATTTAGCATAACTTAATAATGGAGTTTGTTAACCATAAATAGGACACTAATATGTCAAAATTATATTAGTTTATTTTATATAAATATTAGATTATATACTTTGTTGTAGTGTTTTTATATTACATATGTTTTTAAAATGAAAATAAAGTAAAATATGTAAAAATATAATTCAGGATTGTTCATGTGTGTGTTTCTTATTAATATTAATGTTGTACCAACATTTTCATTGAATTACAATTATCGTTTTCTAGATAGCAGAGGTCATTGATGTGATTACTGCAAAAGCATAGAAAACAGAAAATATTTTAAAACCTCCAATATTCAAACAATGATAATAATTACCCAATTGAAATATTAATACAGCAACACATATAATAATTTAAAGATTCTCCTAGACTTACAGATATAAACATTAAAATATAATAGGAATTTCCATTTAATAATCTAGATAATTTTTTAACATAGATTTTATAGTGCAAGGCAAAATCATGTGACCTAATAATAACAATAGTACATCTATAAGTCTGTATAAATCATGGTGGGAGAAGTTTAATTGCTTTTGAAAGTCTGTAAAGATAATATACTTCAGTTCCTAGATAGATAGATAGATAGATAGATAGATGGATAGATGGATGGATAGATTACTATTTTTGGAAACAAACCAGGTATTATTTTGCATAAAATCCCTATCTGCCTGCTCTCAGATCCCAGGCTCCTCACTGATGAAGGCTACAAGCCAGAAACTAGTCTGGGGATATTGGATGAGTAGGCACTAGATAGGGATTTTATGCACAAGCCTTATGGCATCCATTAAGCATTCATCAGTGAGGAGTCTTGTATCTGAGAGCAGGCACTAGATAAAGATTTTATGCACAAGTCTTCTGGTATCCATTGATTACTCTGGTTGGCACAGGGTGGCACTACTGTATGGAGAGTTTTGCCTTGTTTAATAACATGGTGATCATGTGATGTTTAATGACTCTGCCTTCAGAATATTGAGATAATATAATGTAGTGTTTGAATATATCCATGATGAATGGAATTTCATTATAATATTTATCATTATAGTAATTCACTTCCCATACAACAGCTTAATCTAAAAGTAAATGTATTATTTTTGTTTTACTAAACAATTTAGATGTGATTATACAAATCATATAGCTTTATTGATATACAATATTAAATAAGGTGAGAGTTCAGAATTTAGTAATTAAAGTGATGACATTAAATTAATTACATTAATAAAATTAATGACATTAAGTCATATTATTATAATTTACGATGTAAGAATATGATAATTAACATATTTAAAGCTCTTGTAAAACCAATTTCTTTTCAAATTAGATTAGCAAGTGTTTTTTATTAGCTACTTAGAAACTTCTTGACGCTTTAAAATAATATATAGCATCCTGAAACCACGAATTATAAAATTAGTAGAGGAAAACTTATACCAAATATTTACAAGGAAATTTTCGAATAAAATTCTAATAAATAACTTCAAATAAATTTCTTCAAGAGAAAATAATCAAAAACCCATTTTATGATGGTTAAATCGAAGTCTTAATTTTGTTCAACACAAAGATTATTTATTTACTGAGCTGAGGCGTGCAATTAAATGTATGAAGACTGAAAAAGCTCAAAAAATGAGGAATTATTAAACATTTTAAAAGAATTAGGAGAGAGAAAAGATGAAGTATTGGCAATGTTGCATACAAGGTGCTTAAAGGATAAAAACGTACAAAATAATTGGAAAAATTATAAGACTAAAAGAAATATGAAAAATGACAAATCGACTAGTTTTGTATAAGTTTTATACAAAATCTTTACTACGATCCTTACTTATCTAAAAAAAAAAATTGGATTTAAATGAAGCTAAAAACTACCTAAATTTAAAAGTTTTGATAGTATAATTCATCACATTCAGATATTAAGAGAACTTATAGAATTTACAGGAAGAACCAATGACTAAGGATTGTCATTTTACATAAAATTTGTAAATTACATAAAAGCAATTGACTCTAGAAGTATTTTCATAATGATGAAATCTCCAGAACAGCAAGATGTAGACCCAGGATATTATCTCATTCTGAAGAATATTTTTCAAAATGCAACAGTTGTGTTTAGATTACTAATGATACTAAGAAGAGATTATAATAAAATAAATTGAGGTCATTTACTGTGTACTGGATTTTAAAAATGATGATTTTTTAAAAAAGTAATGCTTTTGAGTTTCAGGAAATCTTTCAAAAGATATTAAATGAAAAGAAATAAACAGGATTAAAGATAAATGATTAAAAAAAACGAAAGTAATGTTCAATAACTTTTCAAAAATGAAGAAAATAAAGATTACAAATTAAAAGAAATGGAAATATGAAGAATTAATCATAAAAATAAGCTTCGATAGATTATTTTTGGTAAAAATAACATTAAAGGGTAAATGCTTTTGTATTTGATAAAGGATTTTTATAAATGTATTTTATCAGTGCTTACACATTGATATTCAGGTTCTTAATAGAAAAATAATATAAAGAGTTTAGTCTGTACAATGAAATATGGAAAATTTATAAAGAATTGGAATTAAAGTATATGAGTTATAGAACAAACAGGTGTCATTGAAATTATTAAGAGAATTAAGAGACTTTAATGGATCTAGTCTGGATTTGTTGATAGAAATGATGGCAATAGATAGATGAAGTTTTAGAGTGAATTTGAAGAAAGTATTAAAAAAAAGTCATATGTGAAATAAATGCATAATAAATTTTTCTTGAGAGATTTAAGAGAAGACAGGCAGAAAACCTTCATCCTAAAGATGATGTGTTCCAAAATTATTAATGATTATAATACATTGTGTTGGTACAAAATGATGGAATATTAAGTGGTGTTGCAAATAAGTCATATAAAAGAATTCAAATGAATAAATGAACATTAAATCAGCATCGCCATTTTTTTTGAGCAGTGGAAATGAGCAAAGAATCATCGATAACAAATCAACGTCATATTTTATATATAAATCTTAGGCTAATCGTCATCTAGTCAATGGCAAAATATGGGACATAATATAAAAGCAATCACTAATATTTCATCTGCATGCATATACATATAGCTAAAAGAATGCAGAGATCATTATATCAATACTGATCATCATCAATACTCTGGGCCATCTGTTATCTTCATTGTATTGGTCATCAGTGAATTATTAATTATCATAAAACTTACAATGTAAAGTAAGTGGATTTTAAATGTGACTTATTTATCTTAGCATAGATGTAATAATTCTAAAAAGATTAAATAGATGTCCACACACACTTTTGTATCTTCTTTATGCCATTAATCCTAAGCTAGCTTTAGGATTAGGAAGACTTTGGTGATTTTGAACAACTGAATATACACATACTTAATCTATTCCATCATTAAATAACTTCATTGAAATAACTTAAAAGAATCATCAATAAATTTGTTGATTAACTAGAAGTAATAGTAATAAAATTGAAAAGTCTATTAAATTTCTCTACAGTAAAAATCAATTATTCTAATTTTGACTACTTAGAAATATCTGAAAATATTTCACAGATTGACAACTCAAACATATATAAATAGTCTAATGAGTGACTAATAAAAATTATTAATATAAATAAATAGTTTGCATAATGCATATGTGTAAGCATACAGACATACATACATGACAATACAAAATAAATAATAAATGCACACATACATGCATGTTCTAATATAAAATATTTCAATTTCTAATTCTAAGTATCTTTACAAATCAAGTTATTATAATTTTTAAATTGTAAACAAACAGTTCAGACAATCCTTTTGCTTTTTAACTTTTTATCCTCTCCTGCAAACTTTAAGAAAGTTATTCCAATAGTTGATTTTTCTTGCTTTCATATATTTAACAAATAGGTTTGATGCATGGGTAATCTATATATTGTAACATAAATAAAGGAGTTCAAAAGATATTATTACCATGTCTGAGTCCAAAATATATAAGATCATAATATTTAAAATAATGTTGAATTTCTCAAAATATATCAGTATCAAGAATTATAAGCAAATTATTAGCAAATTATTATAACTCAGGAATATGAAATCACATGAAGTGAGTACACTAGTAATTCAATAAACTATAACTCAGGTATACAGACAGTAGATCTTATCCACTTTCATTTCTTGGTTTGATGTTAAGTGCATGTTTAAACAAATACTAAGTGAATATGGTCTAGCAGGGCACCACTAGATTATCTGAATCTAGACACGGTTATATCTGATAACCTTTCACATGTACCAGGTTTGAATCCCTTCTTGGTACTTTATTTCTAATAAAATGGGAGATTTTGCTTTTTGAGCCATATCACTATAAGCACTAATATTTAGGTAAAAGTAAAACATCTATAAACCAAAGGGGAGTATATTAGACATAAATCATTTCTCAGATCTTAGCATAACAAATGTGTTTCAATATTTTTATAAGTTTACTAGCTCAGATTATATATAACTAATTTAGGATGGCAATTCACTCATCCTTGCATGAAATAGATGACGGGATGTGGTTATAATAATACTAAGAAATCACTAAATATTATAAAATCAATATTTATTTATGGCCTTTAAACAGTTAAACAGCTCATTAATTAAAACGTTGATGACGATGATGATGATGATAATAATAACAATAATGACAAGGGTTTCAACTATAGCTCTAGGACTAAGCCTAAACATAAAACTAATTTTTATAAAGAAATTCATAATTATTGCTTAATTTTAGCATACTTACTTATATCTTAAATAACTAATATTCAACCATTGATGATGATGAATAATCACACTTAACAAAGACTACACTTATTGAAATATATACGCCTCGTTTAATAAAACAAACTAATATTTATTACTACATTTCTAACATATACGTAAAAATTTCTAGATAATATGAAAATTGACATGAATAATAATAATAATAATTGATTATATAACAATCCTCAGATTAATTTTAAGTTCTTCCCCCTTTCCCTTCAAATGTATTTTGTATTAAGTTGGACGTCACATTGACCATGATTTTCACTCCATGAGAAAAGTATTTCAAGAAAAAAAAATATTATCTGCTCATTAGCACACATACTTTAAAAATCTAACATGTAAATAGAATGTAAAAAAAATGTTAGTAGAATTGAAAGAGCAAGTTTTAGAAACAAGTTTTAAATTATTTTCTCCCCCTTCTCTTCTACCTCTGAAATGCTATACTTAACTTGAAACAAACTAATCTAATATTCTAACACTACTTGTTACTTCACATTCACTCGCAATTATACACATATAAAATATCATTATGTATGTGCGTGTTTTATCCCATGATAACAAAATATTATTTAAAACCAAAATAATAATATATTAGTTAAAACTAAAATCATATCACCATAAAAAAAAAAGTTTTACACATTAATATTTTTCATAACTGTAAAATTAATAAACACATAATTTTGATACATTCAAGATAATTTATGAAGCTCAAAGTTATTATTAGTAAGACATTCTTGTTTTAATCGATCTGAATAGTCTTTAAAAGTTCTTTAAATAAAATATACCACTTTATTGCTAAAATGTTTATTATACAATGGCCCCACATTGGGCGCCATTGTAACATAATTAAAGGAGTTCAAAAGATATCCAAGAATTATAAGCAAATTATTAATAACAAGTATTATAACTCAGGTATATGAAATCACGTGAAGTGAGTACACTAGTAATTCAATAAACTATAACTCAGGTATACAGACAGTAGATCTTATCCACTTTCATTTTTTGGTTTGATGTTAAGTGCATGTTTAAACAAATACTAAGTGAATATGGTCTAGCAGGATGCCACTAGATTATCTGAATCTAGACACGGTTATATCTGATAACCTTTCACATGTACCGGGTTTGAATCCCTTCTTGGTACTTTATTTCTAATAAAATGGGAGATTTTGCTTTTTGAGCCATATCACTATAAGCACTAATATTTAGGTAAAAGTAAAACATCTATAAACCAAAGGGGAGTATATTAGACATAAATCATTTCTCAGATCTTAGCATAACAAATGTGTTTCAATATTTTTATAAGTTTACTAGCTCAGATTATATATAACTAATTTAGGATGGCAATTCACTCATCCTTGCATGAAATAGATGATGGGATGTGGTTATAATAATACTAAGAAATCACTAAATATTATAAAATTGCCTTTAAAAATAATAAACATTTTAGCAATAAAGTGGTATATTTTATTTAAAGAACTTTTAAAGACTATTCAGATCGATTAAAACAAGAATGTCTTACTAATAATAACTTTGAGCTTCATAAATTATCTTGAATGTATCAAAATTATGTGTTTATTAATTTTACAGTTAGGAAAAATATTAATGTGTAAAACAATTTTTTTTTTATGGTGATATGATTTTAGTTTTAACTAATATATTATTATTTTGGTTTTAAATAATATTTTGTTATCATGGGATAAAACACGCACATACATAATGATATTTTATATGTGTATAATTGCGAGTGAATGTGAAGTAACAAGTAGTGTTAGAATATTAGATTAGTTTGTTTCAAGTTAAGTATAGCATTTCAGAGGTAGAAGAGAGGGGGGAGAAAATAATTTAAAACTTGTTTCTAAAACTTGCTCTTTCAATTCTACTAACATTTTTTTTTACATTCTATTTACATGTTAGATTTTTAAAGTATGTGTGCTAATGAGCAGATAATATTTTTTTTTCTTGAAATACTTTTCTCATGGAGTGAAAATCATGGTCAATGTGACGTCCAACTTAATACAAAATACATTTGAAGGGAAAGGGGGAAGAACTTAAAATTAATCTGAGGATTGTTATATAATCAATTATTATTATTATTATTCATGTCAATTTTCATATTTATCTAGAAATTTTTATGTATATGTTAGAAATGTAGTAATAAATATTAGTTTGTTTTATTAAACGAGGCGTATATATTTCATTAAGTGTAGTCTTTGTTAAGTGTGATTATTCATCATCATCAATGGTTGAATATTAGTTATTTAAGATATAAGTAAGTATGCTAAAATTAAGCAATAATTATGAATTTCTTTATAAAAATTAGTTTTATGTTTAGGCTTAGTCCTAGAGCTGTAGTTGAAACCCTTGTCATTATTGTTATTATTATCATCATCATCATCGTCATCAACGTTTTAATTAATGAGCTGTTTAACTGTTTAAAGGCCATAAATAAATATTGATTTTATAATATTTAGTGATTTCTTAGTATTATTATAACCACATCCCATCATCTATTTCATGCAAGGATGAGTGAATTGCCATCCTAAATTAGTTATATATAATCTGAGCTAGTAAACTTATAAAAATATTGAAACACATTTGTTATGCTAAGATCTGAGAAATGATTTATGTCTAATATACTCCACTTTGGTTTATAGATGTTTTACTTTTACCTAAATATTAGTGCTTATAGTGATATGGCTCAAAAAGCAAAATCTCCCATTTTATTAGAAATAAAGTACCAAGAAGGGATTCAAACCCGGTACATGTGAAAGGTTATCAGATATAACCGTGTCTAGATTCAGATAATCTAGTGGCGCCCTGCTAGACCATATTCACTTAGTATTTGTTTAAACATGCACTTAACATCAAACCAAGAAATGAAAGTGGATAAGATCTACTGTCTGTATACCTGAGTTATATTTTATTGAATTACTAGTGTACTCACTTCACGTGATTTCATATACCTGAGTTATAATAATTTGCTAATAATTTGCTTATAATTCTTGATATTGATATATTTTGAGAAATCCAACATTATTTTAAATATTATGATCTTATATATTTTGGACTCAGACATGGTAATAATATCTTTTGAACTCCTTTATTTATGTTACAATGGACACCCAACTGGGGCCTGATATTTTACCATACACCTGAAAAAGGGAGTCTATAGAATGATAGGAGATGTGTGGTTAAAAATAGAGAAATTTGTTTTAGTAAAAAATTTTTTTTTCAGTAAAATTTTTTTTTTTTGTCTTACAAAATTTTCTTGGCCATACAGTTTTATTTTACATTTGTATATGATGATGTTTAATATGATCTAATTTTTCATTGATGATGATAAAATGGGTACAGCCATAAAACAGCTTGTTTTTTTTATCAATTTTGAAAATAGAGATGAATATCACAACTTAAGACAAAGGTGAAATAAATAATAGAATTTTTTTTTGTGGAACATTAAAATGATTTATTGCCAGATAGGATAGGCACAGTAATAGTGATGAATTATGGAATAGTAGTCTCATGTGTGTTTGGGGAGTTCATTTTGTAAAAAGTCTATGATTTTAGAGGTTTGATTGGATGGTTGATCGTTGGAGTTTGGTTGGTTAGATTGCAGTTTTGATGATGAGTGAAGAGTTTTGTCATTGCCTTGAGAATGCTATGTATTTTGTGTAACTTATGAATGATCAAACCCATTCACTGCTCCAACCCAATTTATATGTTATCTTTATTTTATCATGAAGCAGTTAACAGCAGACCTGCCATGATATCAGCCTATAAGTCTCCAAGAGAGAGAGCACGGCATAGTTTTCCAATCCAGTTATATGTTATTCTTATGTTATCATGAAGCAGTTAACAGCAGTCCTGCCATGATACCAGCCTATAAGTCTCCAAGAGAGAGAGCAAGGTTTCGTTTTTGTAGTCTATAATAAGCAGGGCATTGTTTGATACTTGCCACATAAGACTCCAAGAGAGAGAGCAAGGCATAGTTTATCTACTTTAGCCCCTAAGACTTAAAATACTTCTTTTATTGCAACAGAGTTAGTTTCATTCAATCAAGGGTTGTGGTAGTTAATAGTGATCGAATTGGGATGATCTTCTGAGTGCTCGTGATGCATTGTGTGATTATAGTGCTGTGAATAAATTCTTTTATTTGTCTCAAGATTGTGAACTGCTAGTCATTCTGTGGACTGTCAATATCTGTCGGATTTCTGGGAGAATGGATGAATGTATAATTTGGGCTATTACAGACAGACATGCACTATATAGATTATTGTTGTGTAGTTCATTAAATAAGGATATTAAAATTTTTTTTGTTGTATTTGTAATGCATAATAAGGTGAAAATCAAATCAGTCAGTTGGTCTGAATAGGTGTCAGACAGGGAGAAGATGTGTGGATTTTTGATGGTCAGGGAAGTACAGATGGGATATATATAGTTTTATAACATGAGTGAACTAAATTATAGTATAGAAGAGGTTATGGAAGAGGAGGGTGCACCAATACCAGGAATCAGTGATCGTTTTCCTACTGAAGAAGAGGATGGGGAGGTTTTCTTAAAACAAACACAAGAGGAAAGAGAGGAAGTAGAGGAAGATGCCTTTAATGTTAGTAGCAATAATACGGCCTCAAGTGTGGATGTAGATGAGGAGCCAGAAGTGGGCCAGGCTCAGATAGCAAAGATGTCACCATCAGACATGGACATGATAATGCAGATGCTCAGAAGTATGAGAGAAGATAGTAAGCAAAATATAGAAAGTCTAAGAGAAGACAGTAAGAAAAGTATGGTAAATCTAGAACAAAAGATGGAGAAAAATATAGAAAGTCTAAGAGAAGATAGTATAATAAGTATAGAGAGTCTAAGAGAAGAGAGTAAGAAAAGTATGGAAAGTCTAGGACAAAGGATATGTCAATCCATAGAGAGCATAATAGAAGGTAGTCAAAGATCACTAGTGTTAAAAGATAAGCTAGATTGTCAGACTACTGATAATAGAGAAAGGAGTGAGAGATTAGAGGAAGAAATAGATAAATCAGCTAATATACTGATAGAGGAGAGTAGATCACAAGAAGTGGAAAGGCCGATAGTAGCCATAAAACCTAATCTCTCAGTAAAAAGAATACATGAGGTAATGGACAGAGAGCAGATGGGGATAGATCATGAAGTGAAAAGAAGGAAAAGAGAGTTGGAGGAAAAACTTCATGCATCCGATAAGATGATTGATTTAAGAGAGGCAATAAGGGAGATGAAACCAGTTATTTTAGAAAGAGAGCAAAAGTTTCAACAGTCTGTAGTTCTCAATCTAGTAACTAACCAGCATGTGTGGTTTCAAAAATCTGTCTTCTTAAATAGATTGGAGATACCTTATATATGGTATAGAGAGGCAATCTCTCTGAAAAATGTAAATGTCCAAATCTCTCTGAAAAATTCAACTGCTCTGGAAAAGTCAAAAATAAGTTATATCTGGTACAGAGAGGCAATCTCTCTGAAAAATGTAAATGTCCAGTGTGTATCAGACAGAGAATCAATCTCTCTGAAAAATTTAAACGCTCTGTTAAATTTAAGTGTGCCTTATATTTGGTACAAAGAGTCAACCTTTTTAGAGAGTTTAAAAATAAATTATACATGGCACAGAGAGTCAATCTCTCTGAAGAGTTTAAATGTCCATTATATATGGTACAGAGAATCTATCTCTCTGAAAAATGTAAATGTCCAGTGTGTATCATACAGAGAATCAATCTCTCTGAAAAATTTAAATGCTCTGGAAAAGTTAAATGTGCCTTATATATGGTACAAAGAGTCAACCTTTCTAGAAAATTTAAAAATAAATTATACGTGGCCCAGAGAATCAATCTCTCTGGAAGATTTAAGGATGAATTATATATGGTACAGAGAGTCGATCTTTCTGGAAAGTTTAAAAATAAAGTATGTATGGTATAGAGAGTCAATCTCTCTGAAAAGCTTCAAGGCATATTACGTATGGTACCAAGAGTCCATATTTCTAAATGGAGTTTGTAATAGGAGGTTATATAAAATAAATCCTCCGGATATGTTTTATAAATACCCAGTCAAGATGAAAAATGGAAATATTAAAAATGGACTGGATGTACATGTGCAATTTTATACAGACCGCAATATGGTTTGAAAAGAAAAAGCCATTCCAAATTACCAAGAAAATAGGAGAGAATGCCTTTATGCTTGCTGCTCTTGATGGGAATAAGGGAACCTATAATGCTAGGAGTTTGATCCCTTATACTTCAGCAGAGTAGTTTGGCAAAGATCTCCAAATAAATTACTTTTGGATTTTCTAATGAAAAGTATGATATTTACCAGTAGTTAGAAAATTATATATTTTTTTATATTATTATTAGTGTGTTTATTATTATTAGTGTATTTTATTAGTTAGGATTTTTTTTTTAGATGTAGTTAAAACAAAAGTGCTGATGATTTTATCCGAAGGGGGAGAAAGTTGTGCCATTACAATTTAGTCACTAGCTAAATTTATAGTAATGTGCATGTAGAAAAGGTAAACCAAAAATCATCATCACATTTTTATATAACCATAAATGAAGCTGTAGGGCATCCAAGTTCAAACCCTACAAGGTCCAGTTCTAAAAGCTTTAGATAGAAAGAGAGTGGGTCAACAATTATATGCTTTACTTGTTTGTGTGTTAATAAATCTCAAAAAGAGCAGCACACACATTTAATATTTAAAATTTTAATTTTTCTGTTAAAAAGCAAAGTTATAATGCATACGTATAGGCAATGTATGTGTAAACTATTTAATTGTTTTATATTTCAAATATTCAACATTTTAACTTTCTTTAAAACTAACCTATGCTTGATCAATTCTAATATTTTATTCTATGCTTTTATTTTGCTTTTCTTTAATTATAATTGGGATTTAAAAGTTACAGATTTAATTAAATAATTGGGTTATAATTACTAAGCTAGCAATTATATTATTTAATGTTAGTTTATGAATGATTTGAAAGAATGAAGGATGTGTGTACATTACATACAGAAATTTACATTTACTAAATATTGAAAGAAAAGGAAGGATTAAATCTGTCAAATTATTTTTTTTTGTACAATTTTATGTTAAAAGAGGAAATTGTTTAATCAGATATCGATCTTTGTAGCAATTTTTTTTTTTTGTAAATAATTGTTTGTCACTTTGGGAGCTTAATTTGGGTGGGAACTCTAATTTTGAAATTGTCTTATCTCAAGATCTAAAGAAGGAAGCTCAAAGATTTGAAATGTTACCTGGATGTTAAAAAAAAAGAAAAAGAAAGGAAATAAGGATTAAGTCTATTTTTTTTTTAAACAAAAGTGTCTGGAAAAAGGATTAAACTTTTCAGTTGAAAAATAATTTAGTTGAAAATAAATTAGAGATCTAATTAAAACAAATTTGTCCAAAAATAGCAAGTGACGCTATCTCTGATTGGTTAAGTTAGCTAAAAATTGGATATAAAAAGTGTCTGGAATTATTATTTTGGGGTGATTATGATTCATATTATTAAACTATTAAATTGAATGTTGAAAATATAAGAAATGACTGGCTAGAAAAATTATATGTATGTTCCATCTTTTCCGGACCATCTGGAGGAAGCTGCACATCATAGAGGAAAGAAAAGATGTTGTGTCTAAAATAATATTCTACACCTTTCAACTGACCAGAGAAATAAGATGTTTTTAATAGAAGGAAGAAAGCATTCACCTGCATTCAAAGAAGATGAATTAATCTACTGATAAATATTAATCATCAAGTCCAATTAATTGTTACAACAACTGATTTTAAACTCAAGAAAATTTATAAATGTGAAAACAACTGCTGTATTTCATCCACATGCTTGACAGGAAGAGAAGAAAAATTAATATAATGATTTCCAAATTGTCCACTAAAGCAAATAACCTCAATAGAGTCATCATCATCAAATAGTTATACACCTCAAGAAAGAGATTGTTCCCAGTAAAACGGAAATGGTAGCTGCAGAAATATAGACATTATACAAGACAAGTTTGAACCCTTGGAAATTCGCCACAAACAAAAGATCGGTAATATGACTTTTTATATCTATTTTCTTTATGATATCAGTCTTAATAAACATTTTAGCAATAAAGTGGTATATTTTATTTAAAGAACTTTTAAAGACTATTCAGATCGATTAAAAACAAGAATGTCTTACTAATAATAACTTTGAGCTTCATAAATGATCTTGAATGTATGAAAATTATTTGTTTATTAATTTTACAGTTATGAAAAATATTAATGTGTAAAACAATTTTTTTTTTATGGTATTATGATTTTAGTTTTAACTAATATATTATTATTTTGGTTTTAAATAATATTTTGTTATCATGGGATAAAACACGCACATACATAATGATATTTTATATGTGTATAATTGCGAGTGAATGTGAAGTAACAAGTAGTGTTAGAATATTAGATTAGTTTGTTTCAAGTTAAGTATAGCATTTCAGAGGTAGAAGAGAGGGGGGAGAAAATAATTTAAAACTTGTTTCTAAAACTTGCTCTTTCAATTCTACTAACATTTTTTTTTTACATTCTATTTACATGTTAGATTTTTAAAGTATGTGTGCTAATGAGCAGATAATATTTTTTTTTCTTGAAATACTTTTCTCATGGAGTGAAAATCATGGTCAATGTGACGTCCAACTTAATACAAAATACATTTGAAGGGAAAGGGGGAAGAACTTAAAATTAATCTGAGGATTGTTATATAATCAATTATTATTATTATTATTCATGTCAATTTTCATATTTATCTAGAAATTTTTATGTATATGTTAGAAATGTAGTAATAAATATTAGTTTGTTTTATTAAACGAGGCGTATATATTTCATTAAGTGTAGTCTTTGTTAAGTGTGATTATTCATCATCATCAATGGTTGAATATTAGTTATTTAAGATATAAGTAAGTATGCTAAAATTAAGCAATAATTATGAATTTCTTTATAAAAATTAGTTTTATGTTTAGGCTTAGTCCTAGAGCTGTAGTTGAAACCCTTGTCATTATTGTTATTATTATCATCATCATCATCGTCATCAACGTTTTAATTAATGAGCTGTTTAACTGTTTAAAGGCCATAAATAAATATTGATTTTATAATATTTAGTGATTTCTTAGTATTATTATAACCACATCCCATCATCTATTTCATGCAAGGATGAGTGAATTGCCATCCTAAATTAGTTATATATAATCTGAGCTAGTAAACTTATAAAAATATTGAAACACATTTGTTATGCTAAGATCTGAGAAATGATTTATGTCTAATATACTCCACTTTGGTTTATAGATGTTTTACTTTTACCTAAATATTAGTGCTTATAGTGATATGGCTCAAAAAGCAAAATCTCCCATTTTATTAGAAATAAAGTACCAAGAAGGGATTCAAACCTGGTACATGTGAAAGGTTATCAGATATAACCGTGTCTAGATTCAGATAATCTAGTGGCGCCCTGCTAGACCATATTCACTTAGTATTTGTTTAAACATGCACTTAACATCAAACCAAGAAATGAAAGTGGATAAGATCTACTGTCTGTATACCTGAGTTATAGTTTATTGAATTACTAGTGTACTCACTTCACGTGATTTCATATACCTGAGTTATAATACTTGTTATTAATAATTTGCTTATAATTCTTGGATATCTTTTGAACTCCTTTAATTATGTTACAATATGAATGGCAGTAAATTTTCTTGGTCTGTGTTTCCACACACATATATATATAAAGTGCAGCATAAGTGTAAAGTATAACACTAGAGTCTCAAGATCAGTTAGCTTTTTATAGAGATAAATTACTGGTTGACATTTCCTGGATAGGGAATATAACAATATTAGTGGTCTTCAATTTAATTTAGTTTCTCTATGATTTCATAAAGTCTAGACAGGCAAGCAGTTTATTTCCCACATATTGGGCCATAAATCACGGAAAAGCTGTCCCTTACTTCTCTGGTAATTTGATCCTGATCAGGTGACTTTTTGTAATTTAATAATAATCAGTTAATCTGAATCCATTATTCATAGTTATATAAAAAATATTAAAAAACAGGGAGATTAAGCAAATTTTCCATCTTGATTAATAAAAACAAGAAGATAATAAATTATTATTGTTTTAATTTATTGTAAATAACTTTGTAATTAAGATGCAATACAAAGAAAGACATATTTGTTTTAGACAAATATATTTTTCTTTCTTTATTACATTAAAATTTAGATTTTTGCTAAAATTAGAAATCAAATAATTAATATATTTCTATTAAAATAGAGACTTTTTGTATATTTAATTTTAAATAATTTATATTTCAAAATATTAAAAAATAGTATTTAATCAATCAACATTTAAGTCACTTCATACTTTATTTTATATAATTCTTTTGTCTGTGTACATTTCTATTTTTCCTTTTAAGATTTACATATATATGCACACAGAACTGTGTTGAGTGCCATAAAACCAGTCTATCTCAATATATGTATTCAAGAGTGTCCAATGAAAAGATTATTGTTCTCCCTCCATGCTGTCTGTAATGCTATTTCTGAATCAACATGTGTGTTACAGAACAACATAGTTTAGCTATTGATCACAAAAATTTTAAGATAGTGCAAATCTTCTTGTATCTATTGATTACTAAGGCCTGCACTAGGTGGCATTACTGTATGGAGAATTTTTGTAATGCTATTTCTGAATCAACATGTGTGTTACAGAACAACATAGTTTAGCTATTGATAACAAAAATTTTAAGATAGTGCAAATCTTCTTGTATCTATTGATTACTAAGGCCTGCACTAGGTGGCACTACTGTATGGAGAATTTTGTCTTGTTTAAAGCAGAGTGATCTGGTACTCATTATTAGTTATCTTGTGAAAGATCTACATCATTAACAATATGCAGCTTTATAAATTTATTATATTGAATAATATATAGTAAATTCTGAAACTCTCTTCTCTTTTAATATATATCAATAACTTATTAATTATACAAAAATTTTGCAATACTATATTGTCCAATGCTTTTTTGTAATCAACTATGCTCTTTGACTTATACATAATTGCTTCTTGTTTAAGATTTCAAAATGTAAATGACCTTGTACAATGACTCATCTCAGTCTTTGTTAAGCTAATAATCATCTGAAATGTTAGATTATCTTTAATATTACATTATGAGTTTCCTCTTTCACCTTCCTCTTTTTTTGGATTGCAGATTTGATAAGAAAATTGTCATCATGGCAAATTTTAATGAATTTCTTTATGCTATTACTGTTTATCTATTTTCTCTATTAAGTCGTCTGCTCTTTTTCAAAGCATAGTGATAAAGCACAAATACATTAGACTTAAATTTGCATCTAGAATTTCACATTTGAATCCACATAAGCATAAACAAAAACTAAAATCTGTTTTTTATGCTACATTGTTATCTATTAAGACTTTCTTCTATCTTATTTTTATTCTATATTATTTCATATGCCAGGAGCCCTATTTCTGTATATCAATTTATCCTTGTTGATCTAAAATTTGTTTTAAAACTCTGCTAAAATTCAAATTTGATCATCTTTTATATTTCATATTTCTTAAAAAAAATTAGCAGCAAAAAAACAAATACTTTTAATCCTGAAAAGTTGTCTAATTGATTAGACAAATTCTACTCTATTTGAATTCATTAATACTTGAACACTGATAACCTTGCAAGGTGAAAATACTTTAGTTTATCAAAGAACAACTTTGTTTACATTTTACTAGTGTACAATAGATGCCAAGTATATCTTTATAACACTAGAAGTCTATTTTTAAACAGCTTATTATGAACACGGCATATTTTTTTTATAGATAACTCATCTCCTTTATTCCAATTTTTTTCTCGGATTTATATCTGATAAATCTTGTTATCAAAGTATAACCATGTGTAAACATTTTTTCATATTTTTCATTATTGTATTTTTGCCTTTGTATAAAGACAACTTCAATTAGTATGCATCATAGTTAAGATCTTTTTGCTTTTGTATTCATAAGTCTTCATTTTAGCATAGATTTTAATAATATTGCTGTTGTCCAGTTTTTTTTCTAAACTAAGAATTTTTAAACTACAATTTTCTAGAGATTATGGTTGATATATTATCAAAGAGCTTAAATATCTTCCTTCTGAAAACTTTTTTGTAATTTAGATTTCTAGATGATGTTTTTCATGATCTGTTTATAACAAATATGAGAATTATTTTTATGTTCTTAATGAATCTTTAACATTATATGAATAAGACAATATTGTCAAACTTGTTTTCATTATGCTATGTTTCAAAACTTTTGGTAGTTAAATTTTAAGCTCAAATTCCTTTTTTATCAGGAACCATAGTGAAAACATTAGAAATAATATGAATAATTACTAATTTTTTTTAAACATTGCATATGAAATTTCATATGGAAGGAATTATCTCTTTTTTGGTGATTTGCTGACTCGTCAACAAATTAATCAGTTTCCTATAAATATATGGTGCATTGTTAATTTTTTTTAGTGGATCCTACAATGTGTAATACTTGATTTATTCTAACTCTAGTGACTTCTATTTGAATTTAATTATTTTTTTCAAGTTGTGGACACACTAAATGTTTATTATATACATTTTGATAAATGATTGGCTTATAAACATTCTCGTGAATATCCGTGGAGTTATATTTTTTGTCCATTAGTATTCTGGTTCTTCAAATTGATTGCCATTTTCATATTTGATTGTTTTTCACTCTATCTTCAGCTAGTTTTTTTGATGATATATTTTATTAAAAAATAAAATTATCAGCTAAGCTATAACTAACAATGTGTAATATAGATATTAACATAAATGCAAAAATAAAATTTGACAATCACATTGTAGGACGTTTACATTTACTGATGCTTAAACATTTACTGGTGCTTTTGGAAAAGGTTGCACTCGCCTAAATATAGTTGGTGATTTAAATTAACATTAAAATGTATTATTTTATTATCAGATAATTTATACTTTTATATTTATAATCTTTTGTAAAATGTTTGTTTTATTTTGTGATTATCTTGTTTGTTTTTTTTTCAATTTTCTTATATCTTGCTGCTATGTTACAATGAGTATAGTAATTTTATGTATTCTAGATTGGTAATATTTTAGCTGAATGAAATCCTAGAGTTTAAATTAGGACTTGGCATAGAATTTGCTTGATAATAAAATTAATTAATTTTTACAGAATATACAATGACTGTTAAAACTGACACTAATATGGATTGTGTGGATTTAATACCTGGTGTCCTTCTCTTACTATATATGCATTTTGTGAATAAACTTTGCTCATCAGATTATCTAGAGGCAAATCTCTGCAATGTGTTATGCTAACGTTTACTAATTTGTCATTACACCACAGAACCAGTTTCTATTCATTTTAACACTTTTGCAGAATAATGAATAATCATTGTGCAATAAGTTTTGCTGCCTTCTTGAATAATAGGTTAATATAAGCTTTTGTATTAAGAGAACTTTGGATTTAAAAAAGATAGATGGAATTGATAATAATTGTTATTAAAACGTATAATATATAAGCATATACTATAATGGTTTTCTCAGCAACAAAGTTATTCATTATTGATCACTACTTTGTACATATATCTGCAAAGCTGATAGGTCTGCAGCTTTTGTAATTGTGATTCAGGTTATAATAGTTATATTATACAACTAATGGAACATTCGACTGAGGTTGATGATGATGATCACACCAGGTCACATCAGGTATTGGTGATATTTCCTGATTACCATCCAGAAACTCAATTCTCAAGGGGTCAAATATCTTCTCTCTCATCCAAAAACATTTTATTATTATGACTTCTGTTTTTTATAGATAATTGTATTATATGGAGCTTGAGGTAAACTAATCTTTACCCTAAACATCACTCTCCATTTGGAAAAAATGCCTCTAGATGTACCCCCCCTCTTTCTGGCAACACTGTTTCCATTTTCCTTTAACACTTCCTTATCTTTACCATTCAGAACATGACATTTCAGGACGTATTAAATTTTTCGTATACTAATTTGAAATGAGACAAAATCATCCAGACAATAATATTTTATAATAATTATAATAAAAAACCCAACAACTTAACTACATTCCTACGAACTCATTTTTGGCATACAGGAGAAATTCCAAGAAGATCAATTCTGTATACCGGATGTGTGTGAGAGAGGAGGAATCAATTGACCACATCCTTCTTAGATGCCCCAATATGTCCAATTACAGATCGATAACTCATGAATGGTACAGCAATACGAATGGAAACTATAAATCAATTAAAGACTATATCGGTCAGGATCCATTTACGGACATAAGACTGGCGATTATCGTGAATTATGCTCTGTGGTATATCAGATGTAAAGTAACTACTGAAGGGATGAGAGACACATACCCTACTAAATTTTAAAAACGTCATGGAAAAAATCATGAAGAGGGACCGACTAATTGTTCCAAGCTATATCACAAGAGCATCATGGGAGAAAGTTGGATCTACTTTGCTTCAAATAGATATGTAGTTGATGCCATTTTTGTATTTGTAGCATTCAATATAGCAATAGAATAAAATTTATTAAAAAAAAAAAACTTAATTACATTGAGTAAATTAAAATGACTTACAAGCTATATATTTATTTCCAACAATTCTTGTATCTCTATTTCAAAAACTAGAAACCATCGAAGATTGAAATTCGATTTCTTAATTAATTTCTAGCCACCTTCGTTATTTTCAATGGACATACTTGAATAAAATAAAAATAAAAAATACAAATAACACTTTCCAAATAATAATTGTTAATAAAATTATAAACGTACAATTATTCTTACCACCACTCTTAGAATATAAATAAATTAAATATATAAACGATATATAAAATAGTAATAAAAAATATACTGATTACTGTAGGACTTACAGCACCATACTTTTACCCTGGCAGGCTGAAGAATTCAGGCTGGTGAAACCTACATAATTTGGACTCCGACTTGTGCACTTAGAATGAATTTTAGCCATCCCAATATATTGGAACTTTTCAATGTATAAAATCTCGTCATATTTTTTTTATTGAGAAATGCTTTGTTAAATCATTAATACCGAAAAATGCTTTTATACTTTCACTGTCTTGATACAAATATGGTGGGGACTGGTTGCACTTGAGAAAAACCACAGCTTTACTTAAATCTTCTTCTCACAATTATTTTTTTTTCTTTCTGCATATTCTCTTCAGCATTTCAAGGTTGGCTCCCATTCTCTATTCCTTTTACTATTTATACCATGCCACCTAATAAAGACATTCAATCATATCACGACTGTCTTAATTTCTGTGTTTGTTTTGTGATTGCATTAATTAAATATTTTAATTCACTCAATGTGTTTATCAAAAAGCACTAAATTAGTTGCGTATTTTTTTTGTTTTGGATGTATTTGATTATCTTTATTAAATAATTTGCTCTAAGATATGTTTTACACTTAAACCATTAACAAATACTATGATGTCAAGCGCTGTTAGTCGGGAGGTCATCGCGGCCGCCTTGCAAGCAAGTAGTTGGTTGCAGACGGTTGTGGGTTCGCGTCCCGGCCGGTGCTATGACATATGAAAAAAAAAAAAAACCAAATAGTATGATTATCATTATTTGTACAGAGTTTTTAATTACCTTTAAATGTTATTTCTTTTCTAATTTACTTAAGCGCAAAAAAAATTCTGCTAGTGAAAATTAAAAAAACATTTATTATCGACTTTTACAAATCTATCTAGACTTTTTTTTATTTCTATACATTTACTTATAAAATATTCGTATTTCTCATTCTTTTTATTATATAAATATGATGTAAACTGCATATTTACACTCTCCTTTAATAAAACAACGTTTACGAAATCTGAGGAATACTGCATATATATATAAAATACAATACCCGTTATAATATTCGAATTAGCATTTAAACATTGATAATTCAGTTTTTTTCTTTCTTTCAATCATATATCTAAGTTTTATATTCTATAGTTTATTGGTTTAACTTTTTACTCAAAAATCGGAGAACTTGAAATGCTGAACGATGTGGCACTTAGATTGAATTCGAAATTTTATATATATATGAAATTAATACTGTAATTCGTTTTTATTAATCTTAAAAGTATTTGATGATTATAATATAGCGATTGGTATACTTTTTTAAAGATAATTTAAAAGAAAAATATATACACTGAAAGAATGAACATTTATTAGGAATTGGAAAATATTTGTAATTTAAATGATCTTTTATTGAAAGAGACATGTAGAAAAAACTCTAGCTAGATATGTGTTTAGGTCCATTGACTATAATATTTGTATGTATTGATAAGTGAAAGTTGTTTTGGTAAGATAGTTTTAGCAATGTTGATAAAAGGTTTCATTGTATATAGTTTATTTTTTATGACTGTTATTATATTTACATACAATAAAGATAGGGTGTTCATATTTCTATAAGGACTAACTGGATCATACAACAACAACAACAACAACAAAACTTCATTATACATTAGAGCATATTTTAGTACGAAATATAAAAAAAATCACGAAACGTATAATCCAAATTTACATTACTAACAATATAATCATTTGGTAATATAAACAAAAGCAAAAGACAGTTATTTGTATACATATATTATCTATTAAAACAAAATCACAAATTGAAATCACATATCAAAATAATGGGGAGCCACTCTCATTTGGAAAAAATTACTTATTAACCAATCAAAAAAAAAATTATAAAATATTAAACGAATAAATATTTATGAATATTTAAAAAAAACTAGGACAATTAACTGTCCCAAAAGAATGTGTCAAGACATCGGGACAAATCCGGGAAAAACTGACGTATGGTCACCCTAAATAAAGATGAGATTAAATATAGGGTGTTTGGGATGAAAATAAATGCAAATAAATTAAGGCAATATAAACAAATGATGGGTAGGCAAGATTAAGAATAAACATTTGATAGGAAATTATAGATAGATTGATGTTTTTACGAATTTGAGAAGTTGGTTAACTAATGAAGAAATTAGATTGAAGATTGCAGTGATTAAATAGGCTCTTAATAAAGGAAAACTTTATTTCATATCCCACTAAAATGAGATGTTTAAAATTATGTTAATGTTTTGATATAAATAATTATGAAAAATAATAAATAAAGTTTGGAAATTTTAGAGATGTAGATTTGGATGTGAATGTAAAATATACTTTTGAAAGATAAGATTAATAATGTGGATACAAGAAAAATTGAATTAGTCAGAGAATTATGAAAAGTATATTGAAAAGATCATGGAAAAAAAAATGATGATCATCAAAAGAAAGGTTATTGTAAATATATGAGTAGAGAAAGAATCAGAAAGACTGAAGAGTGTAATGTCTGGTTTAGTATGTGTCATCTACTTTACAGAAGATAACTATTGATAGAAATTTATCTCTGTAATGAAGTGAACATAATAGGTGCAGTATGTTATTTTAAAATGTATTTACTTGTTTTTTACAATTCAAATTATTTAACAGTTAATGACATTTTTGCTACTCCCATTATGTTTGACCCCGAATAGTTAGATGGAAATCATAAGACTATCAACTCAATTCTGGATTATTGAAGCATAAACAAAAATTTAGTCTGGCCAATTGTATAAAAGTATTGTGTTATATTTTTTCACTTTAGTGCATAGTATCCATATCCTCATAAGCAACTAATCATAATGAAAATAGTAAAATGTAAAATTTTCTGTAAAGCAACATTATTATGTATTTAACTTTTGAAAGTTAATACAGAATAATCCTTGTGATATAAACATTTTTAAAAATACATTAGCTGTTTGTATGTAAAATGACACCAAAACAACAACAACAACAACAACAACAATAATAATAATAATAATAATAATAATAATAATAATAATAATAATAATAATAATAATAATAATAATAATAATAAATGATTTATTGCTCAAAAGTGCAAAAATGATGGAACTAAGATGTTACCCATGAATCTTGAACTCCATCTAACCAAGAGGGTATCATATAATTTATACTAATATATAAAAAATAATAATAACTGGTTTTTTTTTTATTTAAAAAAAAATTAAGAGCTTGTAATATAGTGGATACATATTTAGATTAAAGAAAAATAAATAGATAAATAAAAATAATAAATTATCTAATACAGTAAAAAAAAAAAATAATAAAGCTATTATCTGCAATAAAAAACAATTTAAAATATTATTTACTTAAAGTTTGATTTGACTATGTAAATACTATAAACAAAAATAAATATCACAATAAAACATTCAAACTGTTATAAAAAAAATCAAAACCGTAGCAGCCAGAAAGAGCAAAGAAAAAGATAGTATATTATAAACACTATCCATAAATCCTATTAATATAATAAACTAATACAAAATATATTGCAACACATCATGAAAACATTGCTTATAAAAAATCTAATTACTGGCTGATGTAGAAAAGAAATGCTAAACATATTCGTAAATGGTACTGAATACTCATTGCATAAGCTGCATGAATATGGTTAAAGTTATAATTGGGCCTACATATGCATTAAATGAACACATGACTTATATACTGCCTACCTCAAACAAACCAGAAAAAGGACGAAAGAATATTCCCATTTTAGCAATATTCTTTGATCATTTTTAATTTTCTGATCACAGTATTTGAAAATAAAGTCCATTTTTAAAGACTAGTGCAAGTAAATAATAATTTAATAAAATAAGATAGAATTTTCAAAAAATAACACATCTCTGAAAGCAATAAATCTGAAAAAATCTCCAATGAATAGAAAGTCTCTGCATTTTCTAATTTACCATAAGCTAGCAGATAATGTACACTCATAATTAAACAATTTAAAGAGAAATCTACAAATTTAAGGAATGCTGTGTTTAGATTATTTCTGACAACTCATAAGCTTTTACTTGGGAACAATTAACATAAAAACATTTCATATAAACTTTGGTAAATATAAAACATTTCTAACATTCTAAACTCCATATGTAGGGATATTATTTTAAAATAATATCCCTACATATAAAATAATGGTAACAATAAGAGAAATTAGCTTTTATTCTGAGGATTAATCTAGAAATTAATCTTTCATAAGTCATTCCACAAATTTTTGAACTGCAAAACATTAAAATGCTGTAATTGAATACATTTCACTAATAAACGTTCTATAATTGAGTAATGGTCTGAAATTCTTAAAATTCCAAATATAATTTTTTGAATATGTAGAAAAAATATCATTTAGTAATAATTTCCTTGGTGGTTGGCGTAGTTGTGGATTCACTATTAAATAAATAATAAAAAAAGTAATTTCAATTTGGTTGTTCGAATAGATTTATTATTCTGATCTTACCACTTGGATGCTCTAATATCGAAAGATATTCCAAACAATTAACCATATTATTTTTTAAATAAATTCTGTGAGAAAGTTTAGTGACTATTTAGCTATTAGAAAGAAACATTATGATATATGGTTAAATTTATTAGTTTTATTATTAAAAACAATTGATATTATTTTTTATTTAATGAATATTTTTTTAATAGAATACTTCCTATACTCTCTTCATGATTGATCCAGATGCTCCAAACCCTGAAATACCCATTATGCGTTATTGGATACATTGGATTATTTGTAACATAGAGGTCAGAAGGGTGTTTGTTTTAAAATAAATGTTTAATTATGATAAATCTAAAATATAAACTAGATATTTTATTTTGATTATTTAGATTATAATTAACGTCTCATAAAATGTCATTGGCTATCTTCAAAGATTTGATTGAAGTGTTATTTATTATTAAAAGAATAAAAGTTTTCAAATAAAAAATAAAAAGAAATATATATGTTGATACGAAGATTTTCATGGGTTGCATATATAAAAGACATATTTTGCGGATTCATCCATGTTAAAAAATTTAAATATCTTTTAATTTAACATTTTTGCTATTGGTGGAACTTTAACGTTTTTTCAAATCAGTGATTGTAGCGCCTCTACAACCGTTTTTCTACCTTTTATCACCCAGTGGATGATTTGTGTGATCAAGTCGAAACGTGGGTATATCAATATTTAAATTTTTTAACACGGATGAACCCGCAAAATGTCTTATATATATATACGGTCAGCAGCAGTTGGTCAGTATATCTTAAAATTCGATATTTGCGAATCTAAAGGTGTAAGTTCGACTCTTATGTTAATGTCATGGATCAGGCCAGCAATATGTATATATAGTTTATGTATGTTGAATACATTCATTTAATGTTTTAAGAAAAAGAAGAAATACATCTTATCTAGAGATTGTAAAATATTTTTTCTCAGTCAGCCAATGGCACTAGTAATTATGGGTATTAGTAGTACTGTACTTCAAAACAATTTGAATGTGATGAATATTTATATATATTTTTTTTCAATGTTAAAAATATATATATTAATTATGTAAATACTTATTAGAAAAAAATTATTTGAATCACATAATCTAAAATTGCTTGGAAAACTGTGATATAATGATGACAACATTATTAACAGATTGATCTGTGAGCCTATATACAGTATTGACTATACAATGCTTATGTGGAAAAATCTACTTCTTTGGAAATCGAAAATAAGTTCTCTTTCATAAATATTATTAGTTAAATTATTTTGTCACTGATTTTTTCATCCAGTATGCTTTTCTAAATCTGACATCAGTATTATAATTGAACTCCTAAAAAAGCATATTTCTGGCTGGATTAAATCCTAATAATTTCGAGTTCTGAACCGACTTTAAATAAAATTAAGTCGCCAATGTGTTCCTCATATTTATGTATCAAATAAGTCATTCTGCACAAACAAATCTAAATAACAGTCAAATTGATTTGCCTTCACCTGAATCTTGCATCTGGCCACTGCATCACCATTATTTGTAAAAAATGGAACAGACTTTTTCAAGTAGTTAGCACGAATTTCTCCCTTCAGTACTTGATGATTTGAGAACTAGATTACATTGATCTAAAAAAGAGAAAAATATTTTATGTTAACTGTCCATAATAATCATTCTAAAACATTTGACACTGAATTATAACCTTTGAATTTTTATTATTTCTGCAATGAGCTTAACTGCCAACATTTATTTTTCTTGAGTTAGCTGACATCATGTTTTCAGTTTATTGGTCTGTAACTAAAAAATCTATTACAATGCCTACTATTAACCTTTTTGTCTGCTTTACAACGATTCTGTAATTTCGTAATGGTAGCAAGAAAACAAACAAATAATTTTAATAATTATCTCTATTTCTAATGATAAAACTAGATCGATATATCTTTAAAAAAAATTTGGTCCAATCATTTCTTTCTTGTCAGGTATTTAATTGATATTAAATTCAGTTTTAGTGTTACTTCTTTCACTTTTTACCACTAATTTACTTAATGAAACCATTCAATATATTATAGTGTATTTTATCAGACTGATTTATTGCAGGGTCAGTAATAGTTCTTTACAATTTAATTGAAGTACTCCTAATTTTGCATTCTATTTTATACGTTGGTGTTGTTAGTTGATTTAATAATGTGATATTTTTATAAATTTGTTCAGTCAATTTCGAATTTCTATTCCAAAATCCACCACAGAATTTTTCTACGCCTTCAATTAAATTTTTGCTATGTCTGGAAGCATAACTCTTATTCTCCAGACTGCATGAGACCTAAATTTATCCCCTGGTAAAAACAACAACTAATGCGGTTAAAATTTAGCATTTGATATATATATATATCGTTTACATTATTAATTAATAAATAACAAATATGCAATTTAACTATTTATCTATATTTTTCTCTTTATATATATATATAATCATAGGCATACAGAAATAATAATGATCTGTACAACCTGATAAGTCCCCCAACTTGCTTTGATTCCGAGGCAAGTCTCTCTGCACTGGAAGCTTAAGGTACATATGGTGTCATTTAGCACCGAGGTTAAATGTCCATCTGAACACCAGAAGTTTCCAATAGCAAGTGTTTGTTTTTCTTTTTCACTTGACCTCTATCAATTGATTGTCCAATTACTCTTCTGTTCTTTCAGATCCAGCCAATAAAGTAATTATTTCATTTCTTCGAAATATTCTGGACTAGAGAATTTTTACTTTTTTTAAGTTCTATTAAAAAGTTATTTTTGGATTTCTAGACTTCTTATCAATGAATGGATCAGGAACTTGCAATCATTTAATTGTTAATGGTTATTATTGCTCTTTTCATCTATTTAGAAATTAATTTTTTTGATCACATAATACCATTTTAATTTATTTAAGTTAACCATTCTTAAGAAGTAAGTATAGGGATTTGAACTCCGATTTTCAAGCACCCTTCAACTATCCACACTATCTCATACAATTGATACACATGACCAAACACATGTAGAAAAGATAAATAATCACCAATATCATATTTCGTGCTAAAACACAGTTGGTCCAGATTATCATCTTCCAACCTATATATATATATAATCAGTGCTCAGTTTATTATGTATATATATATATATATATATATAATCAGTGCTCAGTTTATGTTAAGATAGCAAATCTTCATACTTTAATGGACAGGCTTCAATCTACTGCAACCTCCAACTTTTCAGCCATCCATATCATTGAAAATCTGATGATGAAAACGCAAATCCCATACTGATGCCAATATTATTGCTATGCCCATGTTGATCTCAAGTCACTCTGACCCCTCATGTATAGGACCTTATCCATTTAAATACATATAAGATTGATGGACAGGATACAAGCTTTATGTGTAAATATTTGAAAGCTAGGCACTATTTATAAACCTGGGAGTTTAATTGTAAATATAGGGGATTTGAACTCAGATTTTCAAGCACCCTTCAACTATTTCCACTATCTCTTACAACTGATACACATGACCACACACATGTAGAAAAGATAAATAATCACCAATATATGTATTTCATGCTAAATCAGTACTAATCAGTTGGTCCAGATTATCATCTCCCAATACACACACACATACACACATATATATATATATTGTACCTGTCGAAACCCACCACCACCGCAAGTCAAATCGGATTCAGACTCAGCTGAACCAAAACTGAATTCAAACCCAACTTAACAGCTCAGATAGCAGAAATCGACGGCACAGTGCTATGCGCCAAGAACTAGTTCAACGGTTGGTGAGGACTAGAGACCCTTGCACTGACACGAATATCTAATAATTAATTACTTTGAATACTTTTTAAATCAAATCATATGTATGTTCGGGTTGCCAACACAGATAGCGGGTATGAACATTTAAATAATTATAAAAAGAATGATGAACTAAGAAACCAAGTATGTTAGAAAATATTTTAATAATAATAATTTGTTTTGTTCAATAAAATATAGATTGCATTAGTTACCTCTAGTCTTTAAAAGAATTTATAAATATAATAAGAGTGGCGGTCCTTATCATATGCCAACAAGTATTACACAACATGGGATTCTATGTCTATGCCCCCAACGAGAAATATAAAGGCAGATAAAGGTATTCATTAAGAACGGAAATGATTGTTCTAATTTTATTACGGTGGAATGTGAGATTTATTTTCACATTCGGAAATCTATTCATGAAGAGCAAAACGTATTTTAAGGCATAACTTTAATCTTTATTTGAAAACTTATTTAATTAAACATATTTGAGAATTGGTTCGACTTTAATTTAAATCACTTCATCACGAATTACGAGCACGGAGCGGGTTTTACCGGGACAAAGATGCACGGTACTGACGAATTACAAGGCAGAGAGTAAAATTGAAAGATGATCGCTAGTCGATGATCGAAGTCCTATGGCGGCTTGCATTTGGCAAGTCTTACGCCCTTTGACTAATGAATAGGAAAGGAAGTACTGCCTCCCTCGAGAAATTTAAATAAGAGAATATGATCACCGACCAGCCTAACGGAGCGGAAGATGGCCCTACGTCAGCAACGTTTGATGATGATGACTTGATAGTCATCGTTGAAAAATCAAACCCATGTAAAATGCTCTACGTGATGACTTGACCAATTAATTAAAGTCAAACGAACTTTTATCGAACTATTTTAAAACATTTATAAACTATATTAATTATGTCCTAATATCGTGCCCTTCCTGAATATTGATATAAAATAACAAAAGCGGAATTAAAATACATTTAACCCTTTATCGACCCTTTTTGCAATAAAGACCTTTAAGATTATATTTGCATAAATAAATATTAGTGGAACAAGAAAATCATTTAACATTATTTGAATACATATATATATACTTATAACGTAGATAGGAGCTGGGGACATAGGTGAAACATTGAGCTAATAATTTATTAATAGCTAAAGGTAAGAAAAAAAATAGTAAACATGTAATATTTTCCTTTGACTCGATGACTAATAGAACTTATAAATTTAGCTCTAATGGGCGAGAATTACTATTTGAAATTAATGTTATATTATTTGCGTGAGGCAAATGGAATCAAAGGGCTCATCGAGTCGAAAGATTATTGGCATATAATTTTTAAATACGACATTAATAAAGCACACTAACATATATATATTAAACGAACTGCCAGGTAAGAAAAGAAAAAGTTTAAAGACTAGAGATCTAAAGAATTACGCTATAGATTTACAGTAGCATTTTATAACTAAAAGGTGTTACAAAGATTTACATTAAAGAATAAAAGAGCTCTTAAAAAGAAGGAGTATAAAATAAAGTTCGAACTGGCCAGAAAGTTTAACGTTCATATTACCATTCCGTGCTTGTCCTTAAGTTACTCCTCCAAGTTGTTGAAACGTAGGCATCATTGGTTAACTACTGGAGTAGTATTTTAGTAGCTTTCATTATTTTAGCAGAATGATCGATCCGGAAAACGGTTCAGCAGCTCCAGTGAAGATTCCTCGGGACTTTAGGAACCGTAGCCAGATCCCTGATGTTCTAGCCCTCTATCATGATGAAATACAATTTTTATACACACAGAGTTCACTGCACTACTCTACAACCAAAACTAGTTTTTTTTCTTTACTTTTCAGGGCTATATATCTACTGTTCACTGATGCCTCCGGCTAGCGCTCATTTTATTATCAATCTGGTTTTTTTTTATAATTAGTTGTTTTCAGAAACATTCCTTCGATAAGGCTTTCAAACTAATTTTTGAATTCCTTTCCTAATTAGAAAATGAATTCTTAAAGTCTGAAATGATTTTAATTAAAAATTGAATTCTTATCTTTTTTTTATTAATAAAACTTTACTGTTGTTTTTGAGAATTTGAAAGCCTTTGGAAGGAATGTAGCTTTTAATCGCAAAACTTTACAAATTATTTAAAAGTAAAAAAAACAAGTATTCCCGACGCAATGAAACTTTCGAACAATTATATATATTTAATATTTACAAACATATATACGCACAATCCAGGCAATTTAATATATGTAAATTCATGAACATTTTATCATGAATTTATTTAGAGAATTGATCCAATTTAAACTAAACTAATTAATTTTACTACGTATTTGAAACAAGTTATTCATTATGGAAATTAGCGTGGATTGAACGTATAAAGCCCCATTGCATCGGAAATTTAAGGTTAGTATTAGGGTAAATAACATGAAGCTAGGATCGAACTCAGATCCGACTGCTTCAATATATATATATAATCAGTGCCCAGTTTATATTAAGATAACAAATCTTCATACTTTAATGGACAGTCTTCAATCTACTCCAACCTCCAACTTTTCAGCCATCCATATCATTGAACATACTTCCAATTAAGCTCTCAGGTTTGTGAAGAGTGCCTGGTTTTCAAATATTTATACATCAAGCTTGTATCCTGTCCATTCCTCATATATATTTAAATGGATAAGGTCCTATACATGAGGGGTCAGAGTGACTTGAGGTCAACATGGGCATGGCAATAATATTGGCAACAGCATGAGAATTGAGTTTTCATCATCAGATTTTCAATGATATAGATAGCTGAAAAGTTGGATGTTGGAGTAGATTGAAGCTTGTCCATTAAAGTATGAAGAATTGCTATTTTAATATAAACTGAGCACTGATTATATATATGTGTTGGGAGATAATAATCTGAACCAACTAATGAGTACTGGTTTAGCACAAAATATGTATATTGGTGATTATTTATCTTTTCTACATGTGTGTGGTTATGTGTATCAGTTGTATGAATAGTGTGGATAGTTGAAGGGTGCTTAAAAATCTGAATTCAAATTCTCTACACTTACAATTAAACTCCCTGGTTTGTGAAGAGTGCCTAGTTTTCAAATATTTACATTCTTAAGAAGCTAAATTTTTAAATTACTGTGTATGTATTTAACACAGACATACATACATTGTCCTATTACAATTAACCATTTATGTATGTATTTAAACATATACACACATACATTACACATTTCCCCCAAGTTCAGAGATTTATTATTTTTCTAGACTTAAATGAGGTCATGGAGGTAATTCGGAATTCTTTCTTCTTTTACAGGTTGAGGCATATTTATCATTCCTTCCCTGTTCTCTTGAATAATTTGGGCATTACTTCCACACCTTCATAATATTTTTCCATCATTTATATGAAGTCACCATTTGCTTTGATAGATAACTTATAACTACAGTTTGCAAACAGAATTTATTTAGGTTATTTTTAACCTACACACTTTCCTCAGGTGTAAACGTATGTGTTCTTTGTTGGTGATTTACCATATTAAGCAGCTGGAGTCGAATGCTGATAAAGCAGTGTGGTAAGGACTGCTTCCTGGATTATTGTTTACCCCATTTTGTTAATGGATGACTTAAGGTTTGGACAGCTTTTTCAGCCAATTTGTTAGATTGAGGGTGGTAAGGGTATGTGAGAAATGTTTATCATCAGTTTTTGCAGCAAAGAAGGCATGTTTGAAGACATATTGGCAACAGGAGGTTATAAAAAGCCATGCACACCTTTGAGAGAGTTCTTTGGAAGGTTCTTGTTCTTCTGCTTCTTCACTAAAAATTTTGGTAAAGTTTTGCATTAAAGAGAAGGGATATTGAATTTGTAGAGTTTCAGAAAACTTGAAGTTTAAACTCCAAAAATTAAAATTTTAATATTTTGTTTTAAGTGAGAATGTCGATATAGATATTTAAACCAGGTGTTCATTTTATCCCAAAATTGATCAAAAGTCGGATCCCAATGAGAAAAAATTTGTGTGCAAAATGTTGAGGTATGATGCATATGAAATGAACCCCTGGTTTTCCAAACCTGAAATATCACAGGTATTATTTTTACCATATCCTGATTTTGCTAGAATTGTTATTTTATATGAATTGTATGAATGACTGTTTTGGAAAAAATGGAGAAAGAAAATAATTAAATTCTACTGTTATCTGTAATCTTGAACTTATGTTAGAACTGAATTAAAAGTAGGGACTTAAGAAACTTTCAAATGCCTGTTATCTCCATGATGAAAGAGAAACTGTTTCGTTGTATGACAAATTCTGAAATAAAATGTATGACTAATTATTAACTGAAAAATGAAACTTTTAACAAATACAATAGTTAGATTTAATCGCAAATCGCTACTATTAAGATGAATAAAATTGGATCTTAATATATGTTTGAAAACAGAATGTCAGAAGTGTAAAACATCCTAGAATTATAGAGTTCATTTAATTACTACTGAAAAAACCTATAAAAGAATCAGATTGCATATCAAAATGATCTACTAAAGTATTAGATGCTTTTAGGAAAGATGTGTGAGGACTTTATATGATAAAGAAATAATTAAAGTAACTCAGAATAATATTAAAAATTGTTTGAATTAAAATAATTTTGGTGAATAATAAGTTTTACAATCCTTTAGATTATTCTACTATCAAAGGGAATATGGACTAATTTGTTTGTGTGCATGTGTATGGTTCATGAAAAACAGCCATTTGTTTGTCTTCATGAGTGGATATTTGTCATGTGTGCATGGATATAATGTGTGTGTAACTGACTTAATGCAATTGTTCAGATGATACTAATAGTGCGAGGTCATCGCAGTGAGTAGATCGATGGATTGTGAACTACAGACTGTTGCTAAGGACTTCTAAGTATATATTTTTTCTTTATTAGTCTATTTTTATTTATGATATATTAATTGATATCACCTATACAGAAAGGAGTTTGCTATTAACTGAAAGGAGACCCTTTGATTCTTTTTGGAGGCCTTAAAGGAACTGAGCAGGGCAAAGTCTTAATGTCCACTCCCTACATTCTTGTTGTTGAAGCTCTTTATCAAAAAATAAAATTAAGGTAATTAAAGATTTGCTTTTATTATTGGAAGATTCTATGTATTTTACTTATAAAGGTAATTTTTATAAAATTAAGGAAGGGTTGATAATAGGTTATATTATTTCTCCTTTAGTATGTTCAGTTTATATTAATTATATGGAGGAGGAAATTATTATTAAAAAGAATTGTTTATATGTAAAGTTATTGGTCAGATATGTTGATTGTTTATTTGTAGTTGAGAACGATAAATTGAAGGAATTTGTAAATGAGTTTAATTGTTTTGATCCTTCTATAAGATATGTATTAGAAAGAGGAGGTTAGATTTTGGTAAGTTAAAATTTTCAGATCTTTTGGTGATTAGAAATGTAGAGACTAATTATTTACTATGCAGTCATTTTGTTAAAAGTAGAGAATTAAGATCTATAATTAAACCTGATAGCTATCAATCTGTATCTCATAAAGTAGCTGCTTTAAGGATTTATTGTCATAGGAATAATAAATTAAATAATTCTAGTGGGATAGCTTTGTTTCAGAAATGTCAATTTTATAAAGATTACTTAAGGGTTGGTTACTCTGATAAATTTGTTAAAAGTACTTTATTTAATAGTAATATTTGTAAGGATGTAAAGGATAGAGAAAAATATGATTTTATTTCTTTGCCATTTAAATTGTCTTCTTATAAAATTGTATGTAGGAATAGTAAATTGTTTGTAAATAAGAAAATTGCTTGGAAAAGGGGTGTTACATTGAATAATTTATTAAATAATACAAAGGAAATTTTTGGTAGAAAGACTATTCCTGATGTAGTATATTTTATACCTTGTTTTTAGTAAGAAAGTCTACATAGGTCAGAGTAGTTTGAGTTTAAATGAAAGAATAATGATTCATAAAAGTAGTTAGAAATAGATATCTTAGTTCTGCTTTGTAGGTCCATAAAAAGATACAGGCCACACTATTAATTTTGATGGAGTGAAGGTTATCCTCTTTGAGAGAAATGAAATCAAAAGAAGAATTAAAGAATCTTTATTATTGAAAATATATTATTCTGAAGCAATTAACTTATTTAAGAGTTCTTTTAATATTAAGGGTGGATGGGAAGTGAATGGATTTGTGGGTAATGTTTAATATTATATATATTGTGTAGTTTTTGAACTTCTTTACACTTGAGAAGTCTGCTTGTAGCAGTGAAACCTTTGGTTGTGTCTTAATAATATTTTTTTTTGCTGGTCTGGTTGAATTTTGGATTTGGGGTAATTTTAATTATATGATTATTCATATAGTATATGATCATGGGTAGGCTGCTCACCAATATGCGTTAAATACAAGTGGAATTGGATTTATTATAAATAAAAAGTGGAAGAACAAGAATGGCAAAATTAGTTATACAACTTAATAGCAGATACCAAATGCAGATAATTCAGGTTTATGCCCCAACAAGTTCTCATAGTGATGAAGTGGTAGAAGATTTTTATATGGATATACAAAAGACTTTTGATCAGAGTAAACATTTTAAAATTGTTATGGGAGACTTTAATGCTAGAATTGGTAAACAAATGAAAGATGAAAGTGCTGTAGGTAATTCTGGTTATCTTTATAAAAATGAATGAGGACATAGACTTGTGAAGTTTACAGAAAAAGAAAAACTTATTATTATGAATTCTTTTTTTGAGAAAAATGTTAAAAGGAAATGGACATGAAAGCATCCAAATGAAGGTACAGTGGAAGTGGATTATATTTTGTCTAACAGAAAATACATATTTCAAGATTGTAATGTGCTTAATAAATTTAAACAGGAAGTGATCATCGATTAGTAATATGTAAGATACATGTTAATGGAAAAGTAGAGAGACAAAAAATTATTAAGAAAAACAATATTTACAGCTGATTTTCCTAATATTCAGAAACATTCTAATGAATTTAAATTAGAACTTACAAATCGATTTCAAGTATTAGTAGATTTTGAACATGATTGAAATTTGAATGAAATTAATATGAAAATAACTGATACACTTTTAAAAATTGCAACAAAAATAGATGGTAGAAATTATAATAGGTGGTGATGTTTTTTTATTCTGCAATATAGTCTTGATGGCTATTAAAAAAACAATTTATTCATGAGGTTTTGAAGGATTATTTGCTATTCTTGCACGAAGCAGATTTGAAATCTTTTTTAAAGATTAACATTTGGTTTAATTGTTTGGCTACAGTTTCCCTTTGTGTATAACAAATTTATTTTTCATTAAAATTGAATCTTGGAAATTATATTTTGTCTTTCAGTTCTTTCACTGCGGAAAATTAAGCCTTTACATTGCTTTCCCCTCCTTAGATATTAATTTCTCTTCAGATTAAGTGCTGCCATAAATCAAAGACAACGACCATTGAAATATTACTTGAAATATAATCAAGATGATAAACTTGAGTTAATATGGTCTATGATAAAATTTCAAAGAGAGAAAATAACTCATATAAGTTTATAAATATAGTTACCTTGTGTAAACTTCTTATAAGATTGTTGTAATAGATAATGATTCTTCACAAATCAATTGATTTTTGAAGAAACAATATTTCTATTCGCTGTTAAGGATTATAGTGACATTACTTTTTTAAAAAAATATTTTAAATTATATATATTGAAATATATTATTAATTTTAATTAATATGTTACATTGTAGTTTTTTATTTTCAGGGATCAGATTTGAAAAATGGTAATCTTACTGGTGGAACTGAAATTGTTTGTAAGTAAGAATTGTCAAAAAATAGAGAGATCTTTTTTTTTGTGTTTAAGTTTTATAATGAAACTTTTTGAATATAATATTTTATATTACAACAATTCTTTATAATAATAATTTTAAACACAGAGAGATAGTTTAACTGTATTAAGTTATTATTAAAATAGAACTAAGTACAGCATTTTTCTTCCCCAGTCTATTTCTTATTTACTTGACAATGATTGCATTTTCTATATAGTGGGTCAATTTATTTTATAAAATCAAATATTAAAGCACTCATTGTCTTCAGATTTGTTTACATTATTAGGCAGTGCCTATCGATGTTAATTGATATTAGAGATTGTTACTGTATTGTGCATAAGTAGTACACTGAGAAAGCTTATATGATATTTGATTTGGTTTACATCATTTATATGCAAATAGTCAAAGTATCTATGTTGAAATTGCAAATAAATTTATTAAAATATGTATTATACAGAAGGTTTGAGTTCAAAATTTCAGATCATTAGTTTGGATAGCTTTTACTTGAATAACATTATAAACTATATGATCATGTGGTATTTATTGCCTCTACAGTAAACAGGCTGTGATGAAGATATGTCAAATTTGGATCTTGCACTTTACAAACTTAAAAAAATTATACTTTTCAAATGTTAATACTTTTACTGGAATATTCTATTACATATATATTTTAATTAAAATTTTTAAGAAAATCAATTATTTTAAAAATTATGAATAATACTAATCAATAGTCAAGAATTAACAAAGTTGTTATAAAGATTTTTTAAAAACTAAATATTCCACAGCTTTCAGGTGGGCTATCCAATGACAACTAGATAACTACAACATATATAAAATGTTGGAACAAAACTTTATTAATTAACATAAAATTAGTTTTTATTAACTACTCGTGTTAGCATTTAATATTTTGCCCCCACAATAGATTAAATGCTTTAATAAAATCAAATAAAAAAGTATAATTAATATTTAAAAAAAAAACCAGAATTCTAGGTGTAAAGTATGCATTTTATTATCAGATATGTTTTATATTCTATGTACTTCTGATAGAAGAGCAATACCGTAATAGAAGAGCAATACAAAGACTTCAGACCACTCAAAGAAGTATGGAGAGATGCATGTTGAGAGTAACAAGAAAAGATTAAAAATACAATATATGGGTAAGAGAACAAACAGGTGTTACTGACCTCATTGAAAAAATTAAAAGACTGGAGTTGAGCTGGACATATTGCTAGAAGAGATAATAATAGATGGACAATTGAAATCTTAAACTGGATTCCAAGATATTGTAAAAGACCCAGAAAGAGACCACATGTAAAATGCATGGATGAAATAAGAAAGTGTGTGTGATGTCGAGAAGAGAAACTAAAGATCGGAGAAGATGGATTGAACTTGGAAGGACCTTCATCCTGCAGTGGATTTATAATAGTTGATGATGATGATGATGACTTCTAATACATCAAGAAAAGCTTAAATCATAAATGCATACTATATTTAATTTTTAAATTATTATTTTTTTGTAATAGAAAGTTTTAAGAGAGAAATTGTTGCTAAGCAACATTAGTAAATTCAAAAAGATAAAACAAAATATACTAAGAGGTCTAGAGATAATTTCAATAACAGATTAAAAATTTAAGTTTATCTTGTAGAATAAAAAAAGTTAAAATTAAAAAGAAAAAAAATCATGCTTATCAAAAATCATGGTGACAGATTAGGTAGCGTTTATAAGATTGGGTCAATTAGATTTTGTTTTTTTGCTGTGAAGAAATTGTTTGTTAGCAGGATAGCTAAACTTGGAGTTATTGAAAAACAGCAGTAACTGATAATTAACTAATATCAAATCTTGAAAAGATAAATCTCTATTTGTCTAAAGCTATGAAAGTGATCAAATGCAGTTATAAGATATTTTTATGGCATCACTTGCCATCCTATGCAGAATATGTTGTTCTGACCCATTAAACATACCCATCACTAGTCTGTTGCCTAATAGTGACCTATGAACTCAATAGCATTTATGCTCATCTACAAAATTATATCCAGGCAACTCACATTTTACTTATCTTCAAGAAAAGTGAAAATCACCATCTAGGAGAAGATCAAGGAGAAATAGAGAAAGTCATACAAGTCAAAACACAGAAAAATAAAAATAGATAAAAGGGTTGCCCATAATGAACTGAATATGGTAAATACTGATAAGACATTTTATTTATTTAATTAACTAACAAAGACCTCTATAAAATATGTAAAATAAACTGTAAATATTTGTATTATGTGGCTTATTTAACTTTAGATATGTTGTTAATTTGACATTTAATATTTTCTTTATTTACTTATGTGAGAGATAAATGTCAAATCTTAACAGTTTTTTATTGTTATTAAATATATATATTTTAAAAATCTCACTAATTTCTTTCCAAAGTGCCAAACATAAATAAAATGCAAAGATTAATTAATCGTATTATATATCAAATTTTGAGGAAAAAAGAAAAATAAAGCTACTCTTGCATATGTCCAAAAACTTATAATGGAAGCAAATTTTGTCTGCTTGGTGATTAGATATGATGGTGTAAAATTTTGTTTAACATTCATATATGGCATTTGAAGAACTCTCCATTTTGAATATATTATATAAATTTCATATTATAAATTTCTAATATTATATATATATAAAACTGATTGTGCTCAAAGCTTGATTGGTTTATAAAAGTAAATCACATAAAAGCAGCCCATGTTTATCAACATTAAGTATCTTTAATCTATTGCCAAGACAAGCTTTTATTTTTATATATATAAATAAAAAATTGCCTTGATAGCAGATTGCAGATTTTTTTATATTGATAAGTATTTGTGTAATGAGGTTATATATATATAGATAAATTATAACTTTTTGGGATATACCGTGTATTGTTTTCCATTAAACACCGATATTTCGACGAAATAGCAACCGCCATTTTCAAGGTTAACTTTTGAAAGAAAAACCGTTAGATCTTAACAAATAACGTGACTGTGTGCGAGATGAGAAATGAGATTCCAGTTCAGCATTCACAATATGAGGCTTATCAAAATGTTTATTCAAAAGTTAACATTGAAAATGGCAATTGCTATTCCGTCGAAATATCGGTGTTTAATGGAAAACAATACACGGCATATCCCCAAAAGTTATAATTTATCTACATCATATAACCATGAAAACATTAAGTATAACATATATATATATAATTATAAAATAAATACTTGGATGTAAGTAATATATATCAAAAAATTATTTAATCAAACCATGTGCAATTATGTAAATAAATTAGTCATTTATATCAATGTACATAGAAAAAACATCAAACATTTTCTCACTATATAGTCTTTTGCACCAAAACATAGAACACATCAAGTAGCCCTGGAAATCAACGCCAATCTCCCTATAAATTTAAATAATGACTTTTAATACTTAGGTTATTTAAATATAATTTAAGAGAGAAAACAATTAAATTCTTTAAAAGTGCATATTTACATATATTTTTCCAAATTATAAATAATATGTTAGGAATTGTGCCCCATGAAACTAATTACTATGAATAATAATTATCATACGGAATTATTAAAATTAAAAATACATGAATCTAATCAAGAGAATAAAAAATGATAAGCATAAACTTCTGAAAGAAATGTATATTTAAATGTAAGCAATAAATTCAGTGAATTTAATCACCAATTTTAATAATTTTATACAACAACAATTTATAAATACTAATTAGCTTCACAGGTCACAGTCTCTGGCATCCTATTTATATACATATATTTATGACCTGTGGTTATATACATATCTAATACCTGAATGTCCTAGTACCTCATTGATGACAGCCAGAGCTAGAAACTGGTCTGAGCATAGGGATTGCAGAAAAGCTTATTAAGAGCTATTAGCATGCTCATTATATAATATGTATATACGTATACATTTCTACTTTTCAAAAGTTTTAATTTTCTCTCTCTCTTTTGAATAGAATTACACATTTCTAATTTAGAAATTAAAAATCACCATGTGAATGAATGGAGGGAAAAGGGCTGGAGACTAATATTCATGTTCAAGGTCTTTTGATAAATACTTATGATCACAAATGAATTTCTATTATATAGCTATCTACTATTTAATACTAATTTTTGTATTTTTATTTATTATCTTATATTTAATAAAAATGTTGATAATAATTATCATCACTTTTATCAATTCACTACTGAATGAAAATATTTCTGAACTTAATCCACTTTATTTAATCCATTTTTTCTCTTCTTCATAACATTCAAGAAATTTTTTTACTTCATTCATATCATATATTGTCTTGTTTTAAATCTCTCACAATCTTTTGGAATCCAGTTCAAAACTCTACTGTTGCCATTTCTCCTTGAAACATATTGAGCCCAACTTCATTTCATTTTGTAATTCTTTTAGTGAGGTCATTGAACCTGTTTTTTTCCTGACTGATGTTATACTTTTCCATTATCCCAATGTACATCTTTGTGTGTTTTAAAATTTTTATACTGCTTTTCTGTTAAGTGTCCAAATCTCAGATTCATGAGTAAAATGTGAAAAAATACATGTATTGAAAATCTTCATTTTCAAAGTCATGGGTGTATTTCTTTTAATATTAAATTATTTCTATCAAAAACATGTCATCCAGTGTTAATGCTGTGAGTAATTTCTATAATTGTCTACAATTTTACTATCCATTGTTTCATTAACCTGTAAACAATTAAAAAAGAAACATTAAATAAAAAATAAAAAATTTAGAAATTTCATAAATTTGAATTCATAATTTTTTCTCATGTACCTTCTTGTTATGAATCATTTTTTAATCAGACAATTGCTAATCTCTTACATATACATTCAATGTACTCAGCCATGTAATTGGGATTAAGGTAAAAAAGTTACAGTTCATCATGCCTATTGCTATTGTTGATTTTTAAATAAAAATTTTGTTTAAAATATTCCCAAACTGTAGTGCTAATGACTATGGTAATTATATATGATGAAATAAATATAATGGGTTTAGTAATGAAAATTATAAATCATAGACTAAACAAACATATTCACTTAAGTATTACCTCACCTAGATTTGTGTATGTACATATGTGACTGATTTCTTTCCGTCTTTCAGTTTCTTATCATGCTGTTTCTGTGTTACTTACATTCATTGATGTCTTAAGGTGTATAATTGTCAAATTAAATTGTATCTTAAATATGTACATTAGATAAACTTAATCTATAAATTCTTTAACCATCACTTATTTTATATCAAACAATAATCATTCAATAAATACTCAAATAATTGCAAATCATTAATAGATTAATAAAATTCATGCAGTATTTTCTTAATATGATAAATTGAAAGCACATACTCAGTCACATAGATTGTTTTGCATATACATGAATATGCTTTCAATTTACTATTGTATTGTCTTATTCATTATTATATTATTTAATTTTTGTATTATTTTATTGATATCTTAGTATGTATAAGTTTTAAATTAAATTATATCATAAATATTTGTGCATATGCTTAAAATGTAAAATATTATCCATAAATTTCAAGCATCCTCATAAAGACTTAAAACCAAATGGATGCAGATATTTTATTTTTAAAAATCATTGAACATTAGTTGTTTTATCATTTATCTTATGACCTATTTTTTTTTATATCTTTGTCTAATACCTGTTATAACATTTTTGAAGCATTATGGCATTAATTACAAAAACAACTACACCTAAAAAATCTAAATGATATAGGCAATCTTTACTTAGCTCTATTCCCTTAGTTGTTCATTTAAGGCCATGAAATATTTTTTATGAAATTGTGTTAATAATGGTGATAATGATGTTGAAAGTAATTATAGTTTATTTTATGTATTTATTTATTTATTACACAATGTATAAAAATAAAATAACCCCAAACAACTAGAGTCTATGAAATTCCAAAATTAATTACAAAAAAAATAAAATAAAGAATATATATATATATTGTAACGATATATAAATATGTCGTTACATTAATTTAAAATAAAAACTTAAAAGTTCGCAAATAAAAGGAAAAAACTAAACGCTAAAATTAAAACATTGTTAAACGTGTATACATTCGCACAGATGTTAAACTTTAAAAATTTTTTTTTTTCATAAACAAAAAAAAAAAAAGTATTTGAATGTATTTTTTTTAAATAAAAAAATACAAGATTGAAATATAAAAATATTTTAATAAAAAAAATAACGTAAGTTAAAATAAAAGCAGGTATTAATTAATTCCTGTAATCTATAAAAGGAAATGATTGTTTATTAATTATCTAAAAGCTGTTTAATTAAAAAGTCAGATGGAAAGTTAGATAAGAGAAGAAAGAGATTTTAGCTTGACAAATGGAAGCACTAAGCCTTGGCCCGGACCATAACGAAAAAACAGATTAGTGACGTTTTGTTCAGTGAATCCTTGTGGATGATATAAAAAGAAAAAAATATTGAGTTGAAGAGCTTTTTTCAACTTGGTTGGGGAGACGAGCGATAAAGACGCACTTTATCGTTCTCTCCCACTTATCTCTGAAATGAAATGACTGATACCATGAACCAGCAAATGCCACCTCCTGAACATTAGATCGATCTTTCAATTAAAGACTCTGTGGACATTGACACCAGGAACCGGGAGTTCTGCTACCGTAAGCTATAGGAAAGGAACAATTCTTAAAATCAATCAAGAACTTTCGTCAAGTTGAACAAATTAATAAACAAGCCGACTTATTTAAAATGGACTCTTATCTGACTTTTTGTAAGTTTTAAATCAAATTAATAATGGTTAATTTTATATCTTTCCCGATTGTTAAAAGAATCATTTCCCTTTTAATATTTTTTATGTGTAGTAATATTTTATTGTAGAGATTATTAAATGCATTACATTTAAGTTGTCTATAGACGCTTGCATGGATTCGTTTGCGGTTAATTAGATTTTGGTTTTCATATTTGATCAAAATATATAGACATTCGATAAATAATGATACCTTATGGTGAATATCTAAAATGTATTTATTCGGATGTCTTTTAAGTTATTGGTGACAACGCAAGTATCTTATGGTGAATACTATTGGGTTACTTATAAGTTTCCCTCTGTGATTGTCGGTATCAATAATTTTGTATTTTGATCGTTTATGTTTATTTTGAAATGTTTTTGACCGTGGAATCTGTGTAATCGATCTATACCCAACATTTTTAAATAAATCTGTGCGAACGTATATAAATGTTAAAATTAAGTCGGGCGCGAATGGCTATATAGTTTTGTAAAGTTGTATTAAGGGAGGGTAATCTTAGATTATTCATTTCGTAAGATTGAATTGGTTCAATGGATTGGATATATTTGTGTAATTAGTAGATGTAGTATGAGGTCCGCTATGGGCAGGATTATAGATATATGCCACACACCCTCTGTTTGCCTATGGATGGGTTTGTAAGTCGGCAGAAGACCGCAGTCCATTCCTATGGAGTTTTTAGTTTATTGATCTACTTGCCCACAGATGTCACATTCCTGTTGGTGGAGAGTCAATGTCTTCTCTATTTCTACTTATTGTTCAGATGTACATTCCTGACAATATAGTATTTTGTGTTGTCGTATCATGCTACATTGAATACATGAATGTATCAGATGGATTGGTGCCAGTTGATTGCGAAATTTGTTGCCTAAGGTTAAATCAGGGAAGAATATTTTCTTTTCAAATGCAGACCCATGTAGTCCTTTCATACTCGACCCTCTAAATAAAATATTAAACATTATAGCAAGCTATTTTAAATGTAAAATTAAAAATTAAAATAAAAATCTAAATGTTAAACTTATTCCTCGAATTTAGAATGATTTTATATGTGCGTAAATAAATATTTTTCTGTGTTAATTTCTGGCAGTGGCTTTTATTATTTTATTCTTTTATATTTAAGATATAAAATTTATAGATTTTTATCTCTGCGTCTCCGCTGAGCTAGTGACAATGGGCTAACGATCTAAATATGTAAATAAAGTGGAACCCTAACAGCGCGTATCTGCCTACTTTATAAATTTTTCTAGGCTCAAATGCCTAGATGGCGCCCTTTGGTAGTGTGGTGCGGTGCGATGCGATCTCCCACTTCGTTTGGATCGTTATAATATATATATATTATTTGCTAAACAAAAGGAAAAATTTACAAAACTTAATAGAAAAAAAAGCAGTAATAATAAATAAAAATAATTGCATACAATATGATAAATATAGGGGATTTAAACTCAGATTTTCAAGCATCCTTCAACTATCCACACTATCTCATACAACTGATACACATGACCACACACATGTAGAAAAGATAAACAATCACCAATTTAGGTATTTTGTGCTAAACCAGCACTCATTAGTTGGTCCAGATTATCATCTCCCCCCTCACACACACACACATATATATATATATATATTGTAACGAGCACAGACGTTCGTTACATTGTTTTTGTTTTTTTTTTATTAAACATGAAAGTAAATTAAAAAGTTCGCATTTAAAAATTTTCTTTAAGAATTAAAAATTGAAATTAAATATCATCTTAAACTCGTATATATTAAATCGCACAGATAATGAAAAATTATTAAAATAAAACTTTATTAAAGAAAAAGTATTTTAAAACTAAATTTTAAAAAGATTTGGAGATAAAATTATATCTTTAAATTTATCTTTAAATATATCTTTGATTTGGAAAACAGGTTAATTAATCAGAAATGGAAATGATAAATTTAATTAGTCAAATGTAAACCAGCCTTGGGCATTTAAATGTAAAAACATCGGTCAGATAGGAAAACAATAGAAACTTTTAGCAAATGAAATAAATCCATTGGGAAATCAGACCTCAACGAAAAGGATCATCACATCGATGATGTAATGTTAAGTCAATCTTTCAAAGTAATATAAAAGGACAAGTTTGGAAATTATTAGTTAGTGATTATGATTATTACGATGTGACAGATAGGTGTTAGTGCGGAGGTACGGGAGAAGGGATTGAAGAGACTCACGATTCAATCCCTTCAGTTTTTCCAAAGAAAGAAAGAGAAATGAACTATCATTTTCTACATTGAGGACCAACTAAACTAAAAAACCTCCGAATGAATAAATAAAATAACGGCCAAATGGATACCAATCTTTTGAGGACGGCGTGGGAATTCATGTTCATGGCAAGCAACGGATAAAGATGAACTGTTGTAAACCATAAGAACTTTATAAATAATTAACATTAAATTAAAACTTTCCATATTTAAATGATTGCAATATTATCCTATCTGACCAAGGTTATTTATTAATTAGTTATAATTTTATTTAATGTATTTATTTTGTAAAATCATTTTCATTTATTTATTTTTTGTTCTTTAAGTTTTATCATGATTTCTGTTTTCCGTTAAGTTAAATTATATAAATGTTAAACTTAAGTCAGGCGTGAATGGCTGTATAGATTTGTAAAGTTATATTAGGGGAGGGTAATCTTAGGTTATTTGTGTCGTTAAATTGGGTCAATGGATTGGATATATTGATGTAGTTAGTAGATGTAGTCGGAGATTCGCTACTGGCAGAATTGTTTATATATACGCCGCACTCACCCGTTTGCCTATGGAAGGAATTATAAGATGAAGAATGCAGTTCCTTTCTATGGAGTTTTTTTTTTTATTGTTCTTCTCGTTAGATAGATGTAATATTCCTATCTGATGAGAGTCAATGTCTTCTCTTAATCTTTTTGGTGCTGCCGTATTCCGTATTACATTGAATACATCAATATATCTGATGAATTGATGCCAGTTTGACTGTGGATTTTAGCCTAAGGGTAAATAGGGATAGAATGTTTATTTTCAAATGCAAATCTATGTAGTCTATTCATACTCGACATTAAACAAAAATGCATTAAATTTAAGTTGTTTATAGACGCTTGCATGGATTGGTTCACGATGAATTGTGTTTCAGGTTTTCATATTTGATCAAAATATATAGACATTCGATAAATAATGATACCTTACCGGGAGTATCTAAAATGTATTTATTCGGATGTCTTTTAAGTTATTGGTGACAATGCAAGTATCTTATGCTGAATACTAGAGGGTTTCTTATATTTCTCTATGCAATTGTCAGTAATCAATAATTTTGTATTTTGATCGTTTATGTTTATTTTGAAATGTTTTTGACCGTTGAAATCTATGTAACCGATCTATAGCAACATATTAAAACAAGCTTTTATAATCCCATCTGTGCGAACTTAATTAAAATGTAAACTTATAATATAATAGAAATTAAGATGTAAATTAAAATCTAAGGTAAAGTTAAAAATAATGTTAAAATGTAAAACTAATACTAAAATAATTTTAAATCTTATATATATATGTGTATAAATAAATGTTTGTATGTTAATTACTGGCAGTGGCTTATTTTATTCTTTTTTTCATATATACTCTTATATTATATTATTAAATCTCTGCTATTCCACTGAGCTAGTGACATGGGTTAATGACTGGATGAAAAAAAGGAAAAAAAAAATTTTTTTTGACTTACGTATCTGCCTACTCTATAAATTTTTCTAGGTTCAAATGTCTAGATGGCGCCAGTAGTGCAGTTTACGTTAAGTCTCCAATTTCTCCGGATCATTATAATATATATATATAATCAGTGCTCAGTTTATATTAAGATAAAACATCTTACTTTAAAGGACAGGCTTCAATTTACTCCAACCTCCACCTTTTTAGCCATCCATATCATTAAAAATCTGATGATGAAAACCCAAATCCCATGCTGATGCATGAAGTACATATATTGGTGATTGTTTATCTTTTCTACGTGTATGTAGTCATGTGTATCAGTTGTATGAGATAGCGTGGATAGTTGAAGGGTGCTTGAAAATCTGAGTTCAAATCCCTATACTTACAAATAAGCTCAAGGTTTGTGAAGAGTGACTGGTTTTCAAATATTTATACAATATGACAACCAAAATTGCAAACGTTCTTTAAATATAGAAAATGAGATATGAACAACATTTAATGAATAAATATCAGCGAATGAATTAAACAATCTGACATCATTTCAAATAAATTGTCTAAGTCTATTTTCCAAATTAAATACTGGTAATATCTATTGAAAATTTTTGGCTAATAACAATAATAAATTACTTATTTATTATACAATATATATATATCAAATAATAAAATAATTCTAAAAAGCATATATTTGGGCGAGAATTATTTATAGCAACGATACAATTTCAAAATTACAAAAAAAAAACACACACACAAAAGAATATATATATACATTAAACATCAGCAAAACAAACAGCGAATACCTTTACAAAGGTTAATACCATAATAAATAAAAATAGCTACATGCAATATGACAATCAAAGTTACAAACATTTTTAAATTATAGAAAATGAGATATGAGTAACATTTCGTGAATAAGCGAATAACAAAAGAATTAAATAATCGGATATCATTATATCTGAATTGTCTATGACTATTTTCCAAATTAAAGTCTGGTAATGCGAACTGAAAGTTTTGGCTAAACAAATATAACAATGAATATTTTGCAATATAAAAAGGAATAATAATAATAGTAATTTGGAAAGTAGAAATATGTGTCAAATGTTGATATTGTTTATCTAAAATATTGTTCATGTGCTAAAATATTTGAGGAATCCAAAAAAATTAAAAAGAAATGGAAATGGCAAAAAAAAAAACAAAAAAAACATTTGTTAAATAAATGACAAACTAATTAGTTCCAAATCATTTCTTGTATTTTCTGATTTTTGTAACTTACATTAAAATACATGCGCTTAGAGACAATCCATTCCAGATCTACTGTTTAAAAAAAGTTATCAATCATGTAGCCATTTAAACAGGAAAAATATAATATGAAATCGAAACTATAATTGTAAATATATGGATATAATTATTTGCTGTACATTTTGTATAGTTCAATTTTGATGAAAACTACAACTAAAATTTAGAACATAAAATATACACAAACTTGTTCTAATAAAAATTCACAGAATATTGATTTTAGCTATATAATTTGCAGAACTTCTCCATTCTATCTTGATCATTTCTTTCCTTCTTGTTTTATCTATTTTTTGACGCTACACTTTAATTCCATTTTCTGCCTCATAATGTAAAATCTATCTAAAATCATAAATGTTTATAAAAGCTCTTCCACTTTTTTGCTTAAATTTTTAATGATGGTATTAATCAACCATCTAATTCAACTTTTTAGAAAAGTGAATAAATATTTTGCAGATGTGAATCCTGTGCCAACCAATGGTAGTCACCATAGCATTTTTTGTTAATTAACAGTTTATTAACCTTCTCATTTGGATTTTTTAACTTTATGCTGTATTCCACATGAAATTGGAAATTAAAATTGGTGTTCTAAAAGGAAAAAAAAATCTGTTAATAAAAAAATAGTTTTACTTTCACTTTCTCCTTTGAAGTTCTTTTGCCATAGTATCAATTAGTGTACTATCTCAATTTTTTTAGAAAGATTTTGAAATGTCTTGAACAAAAATATACTATATCAGCCAATAAAATTCATTGTAGCATTTTTGTTGATTGATAGTTTTTCAGTTTTTTTATTTTGATTTTTTTTTTTCACACAATATTTATAACTCAGATTTTCAAGATTATAGCTACAATTATTATATATATGCAGTAGAGTAATAATTTTTTCATGAGTATGAAAGTAATTGTGCTTTACCAGTGATAGCATTACTATGTTTTATCTTTACTGCTTTGAAATTGTTTGATGATAAAAAGTGAGACTATAATATATTGATTTATTAATTAAAAACGTCTCAAGATGTCAGCATTTTACAGAGATTTTTCTATTTCAAATATGCTAACACAATGCCTATTACCTATTGATTGTTGGGTTTTAGTTCACCCTGCATGAGAATGCTGGTAATTGGTTTTGATCCTATTCATTCTTTTGTTAGATTTTAAAAATATAAACATATATTTTTATAGTTTATATATTTATGTTTATTTTCCAAACAATATTTGGTTGTTTTCTCATCCCTGGTGTTAGCCTTGAGATGTCGCTATTTCTAGGTCAATTCCTATAAATATACTGTTTCACCGACCTTCACCCAACAAAAGAGGAAATTTTCTACGTTATAAATGCAGAACAGAGACCTCACATTATGTTGGATGGAGGCGGTGGCGGTGACAGAAGCCAACACAAATGAGACTTCTTTCTATGATAAAACACAGAAAGAGTTCCCAACGGCTGCCGGTTATAGCTTTCTTTCTATGCTAAAAGCAAAGAGAAAGAAATGCCTTGATTGGCTGCCATAGTAGTTGACTGTGTTCATCATTTTCTCGTAATAGTAGAATATCTATTTTCTCTGTAGTTTCGTGTGAGAATGTGTTTATTTGAAGCAGTCGTAGTTTTTTAAAATTTGATAAGACGTCTATTTTTTTTAATGTGTTGTAACTTATTTTACTGTTGTAAGTTTAGTAAAAATGTCCTGAAGATTCCATTACGAATGAATAGCTCTCAAAAATTTCTTTTAAGGGTGTGAAAAGGAAAAAAATTAATTCAGAGAATTCGTCCATGACCAGTTACTTTTACTATATATATACGCACAAACAAAAACAACCCAGTGTCTAATTATTAGGAATTACTTGTCCAAAAAAGAAAATTAGTCGGGTATTATTATTATTTTTTGTTACATTTATTATTTCAAAATAAGATTAGTTTTTATATCTACACACTAACAAAAACAACCCAATTCCTGCTTAATTACTGTCTTAAAAAAAAAAAGAAAGCAAATTCAACGGGGTTTGTTTTTTTTCAATGGAGTATTTGAATTATGGTATTTTTTTTTCTTATATATATACAAGATTTACCAAAAAAAAAAAGAAACCCACTTTCTGATTAATTACTGTCAAAAGAAACGCAAATTAGTCGGCTATCATTTTTAAATTTAGTATTTCAATAACGGTACCCTTTTTATATAAACAGAATTAACAAAAACAACCCACTTTCTGATTCATTACTGTCCCCCCCCCCCCCCAAAGGAAATTAGTCGGGTATCATTTTTCAATTAAGTCTTTCAATGACGGTCCTTACTAATAGTAGTCGGGTATCAATTCTAAATTGTAGTATATAAATGATGTTACTTTTGATAGATTTAGAATTACGTATTGCTTTTTAAATAAAAATAATTGATTTTTACTCTTGACCAAAAATATCGTAACTTTAAAAAAAGACACACATAAAATCCAAAAAAAAATGAGAAAAAGCCCCGAAACTTTAAAGACACACACACAAACTAAAAAACAATCTATGATTAATAAACATTGACTTATTATGTCGTGCTTTTGAATCAAATGATTGATTTACTCTTGCAAAAAAAAAGTACTGTAACTTTAAAAAGACACACATAAAGTCCAAAAAAAAAAGTTAGAAAAACACCGTAACTTTAAAAAGACACACATGCGCGCACACACACACACACACAAACTCAAAAACAAGATAAGATTAATAAACATTTACAAAAATGAAAAAAAAACTAACATCATATAATAGTATTAGTTAGTAGAATATTTTATTACAAATTTAAGAAATCAGATTTTTTTAGATCAAATCGATCATTTAGGTCCGGCCTCGGAATCGTTATATGTATATGCTTTTGATTAGCATCAACGCCATCCTGTGGCGAACACCAGGGATGAGAAAAGAATCCCAATATTTATTTATTTTTTTTAGAAAAATAACATAATTAATTTTGAGTTTTTATTCCAATTTGTAATTGCCAAAAAAGTAACATCTTCATCATTACCATGACCAATTAATTTTTGTCATTTTGCTAAAATTATAAATAAAAATTTTAAATAGAATTTAATTTGCTTTAAGCCATCTGAACAAATATTCATTCAGGCTTTTGAAACTAAATTAATATAAGTCTAATTTTTTTAATTTAATATTTTTACTTGCAACTGCATAAGTTTAATGTTCTTACTAATTCCATTGCATATTTCAATATTATTTGTCTTATACTTGCAAAGTTGAAATAATATTTTTTTTTTAAATAAGTTTTGTTTGTAAACATATATTTTAATGAATTATTCAAAATTTCTGAAAATATAATAAAAAATAAAGGGTAAATTTGAAAAAATAAAAAAAGTAGGAATTTAATAGAATTTCAAGTGAATGGATTGAAATATAATAAGTAAGATATATTTTCACTTATAAACATAAAATAAATAGTTAAGTAAACTGAATTAGTAACTTAAGCCTTACATAACAAAGATTTTTAATATTGTTGTGTTCACAGCATGCATTTGCTATACATTGTTCATTGTATAATTTGTTTATGAGTCTTTGTTGTAGTATACCTCAATCTCTTTGTGGAAATATATAATTTTCTTTATAATTCATTATACTAAAGATTCAGCATTAATATTGTATAAGTTTTTAAACAACCAAACAAGAATCTGGTATTAAAGGAAGAATGCAATTTATTATAATTTTAATATAGGAATACATCAAATAAAAGTAGTTATACATGAACAAATACTATGACTTGAATTTAACTAATATATATATATATATATATATATATATATATATATATATATGCCAAAAAGTGATATACTTCTGTCTAATTACCATGTATGTATGGCTTTTGTATTGTTATTAAACCACAGTGGATTGAAGATATATGAAACATCAAAATTTGAAACTGTTGAACTATAGTCTGTACAAAAACACAATAAATATTTTTATCAGTCTTGTTCTTATTAAATTATTAATGAAAAGATAAGATTCTGAGCCTGTCAAAGTTAATGAGAAAATAAAAAAATCTGAAACTATGATCTTAAGAATCTGTGATTCATTTTAATGTTTATATGATTAATGATGTTAAAATTTTGGAAAAGCAATATCTGGTATTTTATTTTTATTTTCACATATGACATCTTATTACTTCTTGAATATTTATATTATGTATGGCAATAAAAATATATAAGATATAACAAGAAGCCATATATTATTGTTAATTTGATGGGTGGATCATTAGATGTTACTTGAATAATGAATTTCTGTGCATTAATAAATTGGGAATAATGCAATAATTAATAAATTAAATGATGTTAACAATCCATCCAGTCAAATCACTAATAAGCACAAAACTTTGACATTATGCTAAAATAACTAGCTGATCAGACTATTTGATATGATTGTTTTATGATTTACAAGAACTAATCTTAAATTGAGATAATGAACTAGTTTTCCAATGAAATGAACAAAATCTATGTTATATAAATATTAATCTCAAGACTGGCAAGCAAATATGAAATAATTATGATGCATTCTAATGTCATTTTTAAACACTATAGTAAAATAACTTCATTAAGGCAGAAGTGAAATCAATTACAAGTTATAATGTTTCAAGTATTAATCCATTACATTATTCAAATGTACTTATTGCATAATTAAAACAACATGTAAATTAATTGCTCTCACAATATTTAACAATCCAGACAATTTAAAAACATAGGTGCAGTTTTAAGATTGACATTTATTGTATTTGAAATGGAGTTCATTCATTATCAGCTACCAGCTAAAAATCAGTACTTCAAACTGTGAAACAATTGTAATGAATAGATTTGTTGGATGATTTCTTTGATGTGATTTCTAATTTGATAAATATATATTATTGGCCACTTGATTGGCTGGATTGTCATATGCTAAATAGCAAATTCATGACAATCTCTAGGTTAGCATTGTGATTATAACAGTGATATCAATTAATATATAAGGTGTTATAATTTGTATTTGATTTCAACTTTGTCTTCACATTTTAAGCTATTAGATTATAATGTTTAATAATGTTAGGCACTGTCATTGTTATTTTATGTTTTAAAGTATGTGCTGTCTTGAAATTGGTATTTACTGTATATGAAATGGGATTTGTTATTACATTGGAAGAACTAGTAAGTTGGCTCAACATCAACCAGTTGAAAATCAGTATTGTAAACCATGAAACAATTGTAATGAATGAAGTGATTGGTAGATTATTTTAACATGATGTCCAAAATTAAAATATATTATTGACTGTTTGATTAATAGGATGTATTAAATATTGTTTGAGAAGTAAATTCATGTATTATTTCTGGATTATCAATATGCATGATTGGATTATAATATAATGGATTAATTAATATTTAAAATATTAAAAATTACATTTGACTTCATCTCTGTTACAAACTACTCCCCCAATAATGTTTAATAATCTTAAATAATATTATGATTATTTCATGCTGATTATGATTATTTCATTCTGTAAAATCTTTGTAGTCTTGAGATCAGTTTTTTTTATGAGAAATGGGATCGGTTAATTGCATCAGAAAATCAGATAGTTAGTTCACCTGTTAGCTGAAGTTTAGTGTTGTAAGCCATATAATTATTGTATCGGATAGACTTATTGACTCTTTATTTGAACATAATGCCAAAGTTGGTAAATATGTATTAAAGATGATTTGATTGACTGTATTATTAATAATTGTTAATGTATATTAACGTATTCTAAAAATTCACAATAAATAAAATTGAACTCAGACTTTCACACGACCCACTACTCTCAGTGCTATCTCATATTGCTGACCCACCTGATCACACAATATAGTTGAAAAGATAAATAATCACCAATATACGTATTTCATGCTAAACCAGCAATCATCAGTTGGTCTAGATTACTATCCTCTCACACATATATAATCAGTGCTCAGCTTTCTATTAAGATAGCCAATCTTCATACTGTAATGGACAGGCTATGATTGCTGGTTTAGCATGAAATACATATATTGGTGACTATTTATCTTTTCAACTTGTGTGTGATCAGGTGGATCAGCAATATGAGATGGCACTGAGAGTAGTGGATAGTATAAAAATCTGAGTTCGAATCCCGCCTATATTACATATCTAAATGCAGGTTTAAGCCTGTGCAATGTATTAATAAATAAAATTATAAAATAAATGTATTATTTTATTCAGTAAATACACTTATTAATGGGATCAATTGTATAAAAAAAATTTTTTTCGGAGTACATAATATGCATGAAAAATTCTCACTGAAACACTAAATAATCTCTATAAATGAAAAATAAATAATCTAATAACTTTATTGCCCATTTCATAAGAAATTGGAATGTCAGACAGAAAAAATACATCTCAAAAAAGCTTTTGATGGAATAGAAATATTTAATACATATTTAAAAATTGACTAATTGTGCATCCTGTGTTTGGGCAGAAAACTTAGAAATAAATTAATGGATTAATTAATAATCTGATTTTATTATAATTAAAAAAAGAAAATAAGACTGGAATTCGAATGTACATTTAGTAGAAAAAATATTATTTCATTTTTCTTGTGCTCATTGTAATTGATATATATATAAGCTTTCTGAAGCCTAATTAAGAAAAAAAATCTAGTTTTTATTGTTGTTATAATTTGCTGAGCATGCTTTCGACATTGACGTCAGAATCATAGGCTCTTACCACAGAAAGTATGCTTAACAAATTATAATAATAACGACTTTTTCTTAATTAAACGTTCAAAACGTTTATATATATATGTACATTTAGTAGAAAAGCACTATTTAATGTATTATCATGTTGATAACCAGTGCCATGTTTCTTCATTAATATATATTTCTTTTGTATTATATTCATATACTTATTTTAAATAATAATTTTATTTAGGTTAATCAAGATTACATTGTCTGAAAGCATAGATAGATCACCTTGCATTACAATTGTGTAATAGATAAATCTTGTATTAGTTCATATGGTTTGAAGCTGATTAATGTAGAGATAGTCCTTGTTATATAAAGTTCATACGTGTATGAAATAGCTTCCATGTCTCCTCATAAATGAATTTTGATGATAGTAGTTTATCTCTTTGTTTTATCTTTTGCATTGATTGTATAAAGCACAATCTTTCATCAGGGGAAGGCTGCGAATATATTTTCTTGCACCTTGCATACCAAATTGAATATGTGATGAAAATTGACATTCTAATGAGTGGAAATTGTTTTTTTTTAATGCAGTCTTGTAATGATGTAATGAGGTAGTAGTCTACCTTTATGTTTTGATAAATAGTAGATCTTATTGTTCCAAGTCCATTGCATGAATTGATGATATGATAGTATGTCTCATCTTCTCTTCTGCAGTTAGGGCATACTGGGTCGACTTTGATGATAATGCCGTTTAAAGTACAGGAACCACAATGTAGGCATGACATCCAGGTTTATTTTAATGATAAAGTCTAAACATTTGGGTTCTAGAGTCCAATATTTGAACAACGTTGTTATTTTATAATTGGTTATGCCTAATTTTGTACTTTGTAAATTTTGTTCCGTACTCATTAATTTCTGAGCACTCCAAATATTTATTTTGTTGGCAATGATATCTGGTGTAATGTTGACATACTGATGGATGTTTTGTGCTATTTTATCTTAGTATATAAAGCGAGTATTGCAATCTCTTGTAAAACTGAATATATATTTAAGGGGGAAAATGTAAATTAAGAATTTCAAATCATCATAGGAAATTTCTTTCAAGAAGACAATTGAAATGATTTAAATAAACAAATGAGCAATAAATAAATAAATAAATAATATGATTTAACATGCACACTTTTCTGTATTACTTAAACAATTTCTTTGACAAGTACAGCAAATTAGAAAAAGGAATTAAAGTAACGCCACAAAAGTACATATGATTGTAATTACTCGCGGCCACAAACAGGAATGACTTTGAAATAAATGAAACCGTAAATTAAAAATTGTATAATCTCACATGTAAAATTTGATGATTTCAAAAAACAAGAAATTGTTTGCAAAATAGGGTAGGTAAAAAAAACCCAGTGAAAATAAATGAACTTTAATTTATGTTTTACTTCTTAATATATAATTCATTAAAATTCTTTGTAAGGTGTTAGTATGATTAATATTTGCAATTGTTTTATTGTGCATCAATTTAAATGTGTTGTTTTATTTTTTTATTTTTATTTTTATTTTTGAAATTAAAAAAAAATTACCTTTCATTTATTTTAGCATATACTCCACCTGCACCACCTATAGCTACTCATCGATATCAGTTTTTTGTATTTAAACAAAATGAGACTGTAGCAGATGTAGAGAGTTTATTTTCAGATCTGGATAAAAATCGTGGCAAATGGGATTTCAAAAAGTTTATTACTGAACATACTTTCGTATTTGAGGGTCCGCTAGCAGTTTTTCAATATAGTGCTTATATCACTCTATAAACTACATTAAAGCAATGAAAATTGCATGAAGTTATTAAAGTAAAAGCTGTTTTAATTTATTAAAATGGAAGATTAATTACCAACACTACACTTTAAAGATATACATTTCTGTATAAATTATTGATGTTTTTTTCTTTCTATAATTTGTAAAATAAAATACTTCTTTTTTCCCTGCCATGTTATGTGTAATTTTAGAGTAACAATAAAACTTAAGCATCATCTATATGCCAAATGAAGACAATGATTGTTGTGTTCAGAGTAATATAATTTTATTAACCATTTAGTTCTATTTATTTAACTAACTTCTTATGGTTTGTATAATGAAATGTCTTGTGATAGTAATATCCCATATCTGATTGTCACTCTGAATCTTTATACTTATGAAAATAAAAGCAATTGTTTATTGTTAAAGCAAGAATAAATTCACAATCAAGTTGCTTGTATATATGAAATTTAAACTATAAACCAAGTCTTAGATCTACAAGTAAATATTTGGTAAAACATTTATTTAAAAACCTTCCATTTCAAGATCTTAAGGTAAAGTGCCAAGCTCAATAAAAATGTAGCATCCTAATGATAGAGAGCCAATTTAAAAACATTTTATCTAAGTTTGATTCTAAGGTTAATTTTATTTAGTATATTTTACTTATATGAATAATCTGATAAAAGTATATATATATATATATATATATATATATATATATATATATATATATATATATATATATATATATATATATATATATATATAAATTTCAAGTTTTGTTTATTTCAGTGTACCTTATTTTAGCTCACTTATATCACAACCACCATCAACCCAGAAATCAGACTAACCTCATCATTCTGGCTGTATTTTGAATTATCCGCTTCACTTTTTCCAAGTGAGTAAGACACAAAAAGCTCATATTGTAATTCAACTTGATGTACATATTTCTTTAGCTAAACTTTAACTTTCATATCATCATCATTTTCAACCATTATCAATCCACTGCAGGATGGTTTCTTCAATTTCAATCCACTTCTTCGATTTCAAGCCACTCTTTTCCACATTTCTCCAATGCACTTGTTTATTTCATCCATCCGTCTCATATGTGGGCTATTTCTATGTCTTTCCACATTCTCTTGGAATCCAGTTTAAGATTTCAATTGTTCATTTATTATCATCCCTAAAGAAAATATGTATATATTGATTTCATTCAGTATCTTAATTTTTTCAATGATGTCAGTAACACTCTGTTTCTTTTCTCATCTATGTCATTCATTTTTGATCTCTTCTTATTAATCATAACTTGTATCTCTCCATATTCTGTTGAGTGGTGTAAAGTCTTGGTATAGCTCTTCTGTTAAGTGCCCAAGTCTCAGATCCATAAGTGAGAACTGGTAACACAGATTTATTAAAAATCTTCCTTTTCAAACACATATTTCCTTTTAATATTAAGTTATATCTACCAAAATCACTACAACTAAGTTGAATTCTATGATTAATCTCATCTATTATATTTCCATCTAAAATAATAATTTGAGCATGTTTTTTGTAGTTGTTAACTTCATCTAACTCATCATTATCAATCTTTATTTTTTTGCTTTGAGAAAATCCATTGAACATTACCTTACTCGTTTTAATGTTTATCTTTAATCCTACTTATTTTCTTTTATTTGATAACCCCTGCAACATTTCCTAAAATACTAAAATATTATTTTCAAAAACAACAACCTCATCTGCAAAATCTAGATTTGAATAATCTCCATTTGCTTTTATTTTTTTAGTTTCCTAGTTTAATCCACAAAATACTTATTGCAAAATTGCTGTAAAAAGTTTTGGAGATATGGAGTCACCCTGTTGTACACTTTTCTCAATGTTAATCTTTTTAGTATGATTATGTAATCTAATTGTTGCTGTTGCATTTTTATAAATATTTTTCAGAATATGATCTAATGCTTTAATAATTGAATAAAAAAATACTTATAGAATAATTGAATGCCTTTTCATAATCTACAAATCCAAAGCATAATGGTAATTCATATTCATTAGTCCTTTCTATAACTTCTCTCATTATTTGGATATTATTCACTGTATTAAAACAATTTTTATCCAGCTTGTTGTTTTGGTTGGTTAAAATCCAATGTTCACTGTAGATAAGTTGTAATTATTTTGTTAAAATTTTTGTATAGAAATGATAAAAGACTGATAGGTCTATAATTTTTAATAGCAATCATCTTTTTTAAATATTAATACTGCATCATACCAATCATCTGATTCTCTTTATAATTTAAACATAACTGTAAAAAATTTCTATTCCTTCACCTGCTTTTTTAAGATATGGATTATAATTCCATCATTGACTGGAGCTTTTTCCTTTTTCATAAATTTAAAAGCTTGTCTTACTTCATTTAAAATCTTAAGTAATTCAGAAGTTATAGTGGGAGATACTTTTTCTTCTTCTTTATTACCAAATAATTATAATTTCATGATGTCATCTCTCTTTTTACTAATGGTTCTATGTTTTTTCTTAGTGCAGAAATACGTTTTCTACCAATATCAAGATAATGTTTTATATTCTTGAATTCTTTATTTTCTTCCATAACTTCCCTTGCTAATTCACAATTATACTTTCTTATACTATTATCAACTCTTTTTCACACCATTTTACAAAATTTGAGATATTCAATCCTTATATGTTTTCATATTTCTTCTTTTCTTCATAAATTGTTTTGCTTAATAGAAATTTTACTCACCAATTGCTGCTTTTTTGTATCAGCTATCTTTGTTGCAGCTTTTAAAAGTACATCAGTTATTTTCCTATTGATTTCATTCAAATCTGAATCAAGTTCAAAATCTGTTAATATTGAAAATGATTAGGTCTAATTTAAATTCTTTGAAATGTTTCTCAAGATTAGGAATATGAACTGTAAATATGTTTTTTTCTTAATTTTTTATCTCTAGTTTTGCATTAACACATATCTTATATCAAACTAATTGATGATCATTTTATGTGTTGAATTTATTAAGAATATTACAGCCTTAAAAATAGTTTTTCTGTTAGTCATTGTATATTGTGGTGGTCAATATCGTGTATTCATTCAACAAGACCAATAATCCAAGCAAAAGTACCTTGAATCCAACCATACCCAAGAAACAAATGTCAGGGGAATGGTGAATCCTAACCTATTTGCCTGAACTATTGCCTCTCTGACTAATGGATAACGTTTGTGATGACACGAGCAGTGCTTGATTTTATTCTGTCCCAGCTGGAGGTCATGGTTCACAAAGAGACTCAAAATAATAACGGGTTTATATAAGAAATTAATGATTTAGTGAATTGCAGAACGGTACAGATGTGATTGGATATCGATTACTAATGGTTTGAACCATAATAATTATAATTCTTTCTGGCAACATTACAAAGAAGTGAATTTAAATCAAAGAAATATTATAAATAAATAGAGTAATTAACCTTAGAGATTTGGAGTGATGACAAAACAAAGATTTAAAATAATAATATTATAGGAATTTATTAAGGAATTGGTTATTGTTATACAAAATAATTCGAGTTATGTTTATACAACTAGGTTATTTTCTTGAATTCATTTTGATACGGCTAAATGCAAGGCATTTAATAACAAAGTAAAAGTTTGTTAATTGGTCTGCCAATAACCAATCAGCAATAAAATATTATTAGCCCTCTTTAAGAGATTACAAATAAATCTATTATATATATAAATATATATATATATATTACAAGACATGAAAGATGTGTATTTAAAACACTATTACATTTAAATCAGTTTTCTATAATGAGTGTGGAAAGCAAGATAATTCATTTTAAATAAATTAGATAATCATATTTAACTAATTATCGGGATTGGTTTGTGAAAGACATGCCATCATGGCAGAGAGCATTTCAGGTTTGCTAAATAAAGATATAAAATGATGATGAAGGCAGTATGCTATTATAGATTACAACAAAAGAATAAATGAGGTCTGTTACGAACCTCTAGGTGGCTTTGCTAAAAGAAATCCCTGGTATATACAGGTAGATGTTGAGAAATGCTGGCCCTCCAGCCGAAACATGTCTCTGAATAATAATAATATTTTTGATGTACTGGACTTCCCATACACATCTTAATGGCAATGCCTGAAAAAGGATCCCTTGGTATGAACTACATCTACTTTGAGGGAAAATGAAAGATTGGACTGGTCATATTTTAATTTCCAAAGGTCCTGAGGAGTAAGTAGCAAAGCAAAATACTAATAATAAATGAATGGTTGTAGCTATAAATACATAATGCCTTAGACATATACAGATAGTGTATCACTAATTAAAATAATAACTTAATTCCTGATTAAAATAATCGGCTCCCTGACATAATAGAAAGTCTCCAGAAACCCTAGGCCATTAATGAATGAATCATAAAACATAATATAAAAAGGGAAGGCAAGAATTAAAATTTAGAATATAAATTGTCTTCCACACTTTCCAAATATTTCATTTATTAAGTTATTAAATAGTTTATCATCGGTAATTACAAATAAGACTGTCTTTTAACTAACATAGATGGAGCATTGGATATCAAACTCACTTATGGTGAAGTTTGACAATATACAGCATAACAAATTATACATCGAATTTTTACTATTTTTTGACAAATAAAATATATATGTATGAAACATATACTGATAACATGCTTTCAACAATTTTCTTTCAAGACATTTGTTTTACAAAAATCATAATAGATTTTACTTAACTGATTTAATAAAATTCATTATCCTTTCGGAATAATTACGAGGGTTATTTCAATTGGAGGTAATAATAAGATACTTTTAAAATAATTTCAATCATTTAAAAATAAATTTATAATATGAGGTACAAAACTAAATGAGCTTTCTTTAATTAATTAATTTAATAGAATTAAGTCTCCTGTAATGATTTTTAACTGGAGAAAATAAGGGAGAGGTTTAAAGTTAATTGTTCATTGAATTTTTATACTTGGCAGTTTCAGTAAGTCAATATTATAAATAAACCAACAAAAATTAATTTAATTTGCCACATCAAAATAATGTGAGATTTTTAGAAGAATTGATATTTTAAATTTAAGAGAAAAATTAAAAGACGCATTTTAAAAATAAGTTGTATAAACATTACAGATATATATAATATAAATTAATATTGATTTAGAAAACAAGTAAAATAGAATCAGTGGCTTGCGGCAAATTGGATGTTACCTCAGAATCAATTGGTAGACATTCCATGGCTTGAAACAGGCAGTTATACAGTCAGATCATTTAGCAGGCTTCCTTGACACAGTACAGTCTCTGGCTAGATGTTGAAAGCACTGGAAAGGCATTGATGAGCTGGTGGAAACAGAGCTCCAGAAAGCAATGGCCGATCTTTTCACCCCGTCATTTCTTTAGTCACGATGTACTGTAAATCTAAACTACTCTCTTCAGTGAACTCTTCAAATAAAAATCCCTTACCAAAAATTTCCACTATTTATGTGATCTGGCTTTATCTATAGGATTCAATCTACAGTGACAACTGCCAATTGCAATTGCTCTAAGTGGTTCTCTGAGGTTGGTGCTTGCTTTGAAGGGAAATCTATCATCCTGCATTAAACATGCCCCAAGGGTTCATTTGCTAATTAAAAGAAAACAGCAACAAGCATATTAAGTTTATCAGTCATTGTATTAACAAAGCCTATTTAATTAAGATTTAGATTAACAAAAATGTAAATTTTATTCAGAAAAATTTTAGGAATTTGGTACAATGACTTTCAAATTTAATATTTGACATAAACTTAAATAGAAATTTACAAAATATTTCTTACAAATATTACATTGTTTACATAATTGATCCTTTAATGTACATTTATCAAAAGATAAATATAAAATGTTACCAACTGATTAATTTAAAAAAAATGAACTTTAATAAAAGAATTTAAAATATTTGTAACATTTTATAGATATCTAGGATTCAATTACATATCAATGCCAATTTAATAAAATAAACATAATATACAGTTTTACAAATATTATAAAATAAATAAACTATTATAAAAGGTTAGTTAATCATAAAATACAAATTAATTAGATAAAAGATTATAATATTGATTATAATTATACTACCACCTAGTATGAGGTGGGTGTCAGTTAATATAAAAGGTTGGGTTCAAACCCACACTAGTGCTGATGACATTGGCACTATGTGAAGCAGAAATATGTACTATATTTCCAGCTTCAATATATATATATAACCATTAAATGTCTATTTTTAAATTATATAATAATAATTCAAACAAATTTAAATAAATTTGTTTGAATTATTAATATATATATATATATATATTGAAACAAATATTTCTATGGATTGTTATTATAACAAGGAATAGAAATGAGGAGATAAATATCCATGTAAATAGAGATAGTCTTTAACTTTTGATGTTACCAATAAATTATCAATTACTACTAGTTGACAATCCCTGAAGTCAAATCAATACTTTCATTAACCTAAAATAACTCTTTTGTTTGAGTTTTTTATTGAAATAAAAGAGGTCTAGAATGAGTCCTCTTTTACTTCCACAAAATACTCCAACAAAAGAGCTATTATAGGTTAACCTTTCAATAGGGTTCAATGCATTGCTGCATCAAAGGCTTTGGATCACTCTAAATCAGGTATTTTTTGAGCTATGGTAACATATTCATACTCATTGGAAACTTTAGAAAAAGTTCTGTAAGATGCTGCCATCTCTTGAATTATTTTACAAGTAAAAAATCAATACTAGGAGGGTTTTAAGTTAAACAAAAAAAGAAGGCCAATTCTGATTTGTTGGGCCATCCATTCTCGATGCTTATTGGCTGATGATTCTGCTAAATATTTTTTCACTGCTGAAAATGAAAATATATGTTTTAAAGTGTTTTTATTATTATTTTTCATACATATTATAAATGATCTTCATAACATCTGCTGAAAATATAATTATTTTACAAAAGTAGTAAGGTTTTATTAAAAATTTGTATACTTTACATGATTGTAAATTGAAAAAGAAACCAGCTATAGCAATAATTTTGGCATCCTGTCGAGAGTTTAGATTTCCCCAAGCTGTTTATTTGATTTTCAAACAAAGATTAATGTTTTAGAATATTTTTCTGGCATTTATTTACATATTACCATGTATTTTGGTTAAAATATACTGAAAATATAATTATTTTTAGAAAGACGCTCAGATTTTACTAAAAAATTCTTAAAAAATTCGTAACATTTTTAATAACGTAAATCTGGGAGGGATATAAATGACGTTTGTATTGCTTGTAATTTGCTCGTAATATTTTTTTTGATTTTCCACTTTTGAATATTTCTATAAAATACAAATAAAAATATATTTTTGAAAAAACATTCGTTTACTTTCCTAACATTACAAATAATTAATATACTTTTTGAAAACGAAACTAAAATTAATATATATTAAAAGATGAAAATATTTCTATCAAAGAGTTTGTCAATTGACCAATTAAAACTTTCAGAGTTTTACTTCTCTTGGCCAATAATGAAGTGACCTATGGAAAGGTTAATGAAAAAACTGGTTTGGTCTCAGATTGTCAATTAGTAGTAATTAATAATTTCTTGCTAATATCAAAGGTTAAAGATTATCTCTATTTACATGGATATTATCTCCTCATTTCTATTCTTTATAATATATATTATCTTAGTTAATCCAAACCCTGTTAAGATGAGCATACTCACATATTGAACATGAAAAAAAATATGGCAACACGCCATGGTAAAAAGCAATTTTAAATCTTTTTATGATCACATTGATGCAGTCATAAGGGTGGTTATTAAAGTATTGGCTCTTAAATACCTTTGAAGAATTACTTTAATTACAACCCCTCACACCACTCCCAAAAAGAGAAAAAATATTTCCCCTCTTGAAAGGATATGCAAGGCCAATAATTATATAAAATATAGTAAAACAAACAAAAATCTAATAGAAATAAAGACCCTAATGACTAAAGATTTAAATCCTGATAAGTTGGTATCCCATATGCCAGCTCAGTGTTCTTTTTATCCCAGGTAAAAAAATTAGAATCCCAAAACTCACTTAATTATCTAATTATTTTATTATTAAAGAAAGAAACCCGAAGATTATTGAGTAAATATTTATTGAACCCCACATCCCTTCACCAATTACAAAGATAAAAACTAATAATAAACCCCAATGCAGAGAAAAAAATATGATAATATAATAGCTATTTTGATAAAGAAATATAATGTTGAAACATAAAAAGAAAAGAATCAATTCATGAGAGAGAGCAGTCTAAAAATTATAACCTTGCACACGAATACATTATACAAATACTAAATAGTACTTTAGATAATATTCATATTTTTATGCAAAGCTTATTATGCAAAGACATATATAAATGAAGTGTGTATATATATATTGTAACAAACCGGGTTCGAATACGCGCGTATGTGATATATTACTAATTGCTAGTGTTAATGTGGAGCGACTATGTATAAATAAAAAAAAATATATATATGTAAATGGTCATTCGAACCCTGTTACAAGGAGTGTGAAAGTTATGTGTGTATGCATATGTAAATATAGTTGTATGTGCGAGTGTACAATATGCGTATGTATTATCGGTGATGGTTATAATCAATTATATATAGAGCTGTATAAATTGTAATTGATTATGCGTATATATTTTATCCGTTAAGTTTTTTTTTAAAGTTTTAATAATATTGTCGGTAACACGTGTTTTCTTTTGTTGAGTAATCTCTGGAACATATGAGGACCGAAATAGAAATGAATTAATTGCTGTAGGCAGTTTAGTTAATAACTGGCGTCGGGAAGTCTGAAAGCTGGTCAGGTGGGTATTTTTTTTGAAGAACAATGGAAGAACTGGTCAGTGGCGTACGGATACACAGAGAGAATTTTGAAAAGTTAAAAGTGAAAACAAAAGAACTTTTTGTTGTGCTCGAAAGGAGATATATAAAAAAGGAGAAAAAAGAGACGCGGCTTGAACTCCAGATTAGGAGGACGTGTAAAAATTTTTCTTAAGAAGTTTTTAATATTTTTTTCTACCCAAAATGTCGGGGTAATTCTATAGTGCGGGTTTCGTTAATCGGCCCAGTGGACACTCGTCGTGAAACTCACCTGAAGCGGACTTACGAACTGCGTTAATAAAATAAAGAAATTTTGTTTCATCAAAGAAATGGTGACGAAAGATCTTTGAAAATGTGGACCTTTACGCAAAGCGAGTGAATCAACTACTCCACCTCTGGAATATACTATTCGACATACCCTATTAGAACTATTTGCCATCCGTTGTATCTACCAGACCAGTTTTCTTGGCAAGGTATAAATGCGGACTTGTCTTTGATCGCGTGAACTAAGGTAAAGTGACGTGGCGCAAAATATGTGTTCAGTGAATGTATCTTAATAAGGAAACTAGTGTTACCTCAATATTAATTGCTATATTAAGTCTCTTTTAAAATTAAATAAATTACAACATTAAATAAACAGCTCTGATATATATTTGCACTATTTTGATGCGTGTATGAATTATATATATATATGTGTGTGGATCAGAATAAATGGGCTGTACGCTTGAATATTGATATTTATATGCGTGTATAAATGGGATTTATTGGTAATGGGTATGGTCGTGAATAGAATAAACCCCGATAAGATCCGGGTTAGATAAATGGATTTTATCCAATAAACTATCGCATATAATAATAGATATGTAAGACGTAGTTAGTTTTGTTTTAGCTTTGTTCTCTAGTTAGACTATTATCCCCAAACCCTGAGATTGAGCTGGTTCGGGGCGCTACCATAAACAGATATACATACCAGAACCCTTATTTACGTTTTCGAGGAGATAATTCTTATCTACGGGTAGGATTGGCATGTGAGATGGAATCAAACCATGCTCACAAATATCTTTATTCGAAGCTTCGGGTTAAAGCCAACAATGGCGGTTTTATATTATGTCGGTGGGTGTTATAATATATATATATATATTGAAGCAGTCAATCTTAGCTTAAGATTGTGCTTCATGTTTCTACCTACTAACCTGTGTTTAAATCCCTATTTCCCATCCTGCTCCTTTTGTCATGTATATATATTTCATGTATATATTTGAGATGCGCGCCTAAATTATAAAATTTAATGTTTCAATAATATGTTTTAAAATTATTATTAATTCTTTTTATTAATTATTAGTTCTTTTTAATTAAAGTATTATAGATGCGGCTCAAATATATACATAGGAGCAAAACTTACTAACAAAATATTGATGTTTTTAAATATTTATTATATGTCATTTTTAACTTTTTCTTTTTAAATTGCTTGTTTTTCTATTAAACTGTATATTTTTTTTATAAAATCCAATATGGAAGATGTGACTGTTGTTAATTGTCCAAAAATAATTAAAGGTTGGAAGCATTATTGTTTTAATCTGGGGTAGGTATTTTTAATTAAAGTTTTTTTTACTTAAAATGGGATTAAGATTACAGATACTTTTGTTAAAAAACATGTTGTCAAATCTATTTCTAATCTGGAAATAGATTTGAATTTATTTTTGGACGTTATCTTACAATTGCATCTTAAAAAACAACTGATAAAAGAAAAAGTATAAAATGACTGAATTTTGAATAGGAGATTAGATTAGCTACTTTTAGAGAGAGGTATTATAAACATATTTCATTTTGCTTGAAACTTAAAAATGATGTAGCAATAAATTCACCACTCTGCTTGACCCTTTGGGTCATCCTTTGTCACTACCGTAATATCCTGCTGCCCTGAAATGAAAAAAAGGTCTAAAAATAACTTTAGAATGCTAATAGAAGTTTCCTGCCACCAAAGTACTTGCATTTCAATCACTGTGCACGTGCCATACTTTAAAATGGACTCTTAAAATTGCAAGGTAAATTTCCAAGAGGCCACCTAATAGTCAATTTAGTCTAAATAATCTATCAAGATCTCTTCTCATGTTTTCTTTAACTTTGCTTTTTTTATATTTATATTTGTGAATGTAATTTTGCTCTCAAATAATTTCTTTATATCTAATCCTATCTCATATGTTCTTAACTTTCTTTAACTTGGTGCAGTCATTTATTTATATGTATTATTCGATTTATGTATCTGCTTGCTTATTATTAAAATGTCAATCTCACAACCTGGCGAGCTTAATTTCTAAAAATCTTTTCTGTCATTTTTTCTTCTTCTAAACCTTCATACAAAGGTTATTAACGTCCCCTTAAAATATACATATATAATGCATTGTAAATTAATACGTTTGCCAGATTGTTTTATGAATCAACATTTTAGGTTCGTTTTTAATATAAAAATTGATTGGTTTAACTCTGAAAATCCAGAATTTAAGCTAATTAACGCTTTGAAATCTTATAAAATACTATTTATTTAATTCTAAAAAAAAGATGACTTAATTGTTATATATATATATATATATATATATATATATATATAACTGCTAGTTATATTTTTTATATTCTTAAAATATATGCTATATATTCCAGTTATTATAAAAATCGTGAACGTGGGATTGAATTATTTTAAATAGTAAGAAAGGGAAGGGGGAAATCTTAATGTTTCTTTTACTAAATCAAATCTTAACATATATTTTATTAATTTGAAATCTAAATCTTAATGTTTCATTTGCTATATAAAATCTTCAAGTATATTTTAAGTAAATGAAATGTAAATTTCTCTATAAATATTATAATTGCATGGTGTATTATAGTATTCAAACAAGGGTCATTTATTTTAAAGCAGTAAAATTTATTCAATGTTGTTAGTGGTATTCATTCATACTGCGTTTCTGTCATTTAGCCTATCTTCGTATATATATATTACGTGCTTCTAGTCTTCTAATCTGGGGGTTGTGACAAAGTTCGAACCCATAGATTTCTTTTCGTACCTCGTTCCATAGATAGTTGAGCTATCTGGAACCACATTTATTTCATATAAAATGCCTCTGGCAGTAATCCCGTAAGTTTGGAACATGCTATGCATATTCACTTCGTATAGATAAAAGGCCTCTCATGTCGGTTATACCAGCAAAAGTCTGGGCCATGCCATGCTTATCCAATTTTCTCTAAGCACTACCCAAGAAGGAGGTGTGAGATCTCATTTTTCATCCAGAAGCACGACCTTTTCCTCTTAGTTATTTTTAGGCTATTATGTCAGCACCGCAAACTTCTTCGTATTATTATTATTATTTCTTTTGCTTCATGACCCAGTTTTAATGCTCTAACATTAAAATTAAGCTTTGCTTAAAAGATATATATAAATGCCAATTACTTCTATTTTATTAATTAAGTTTATTTCAATCATATACAATCTCACTGTCATAATTTATATATCTATATTTAAGAGTATCTATATGCCTTGGGAAAAATAAAGCATTCATCTTACTATTATTAAAATAATTTGTGATTAAATATTTTGTCATAAGTTTAAATATAATCAAATGTTTTCAAATGTATTTTATGTATTTCCATGACCATAATGGCAGAAAAATAGTTTGTATTTATATCTATAATGAATTTCAGAATGCTCCCCTAATATATGTTAGTCACCATGTTTCTGAACCGTAAATCAAAGCGTTAATGGCAATTTTATGTGACTTCTTTCTAATAACTGATTGGCATCTTAATATTAGACCCACCAAAAATGTGTGTTTATTTGTAAGATATTATTTAGCTAATAAAGAGCATATGAGAAATAATAGCGTGAATGACACTATGTAATTATCTACCGCTTGCTCATTCACACACATACTAATGTACTTAATTTATCAATGTATATAAATAATTTTTCATTATATTAAACTATATTTTATTGTCTAACTTATTTGAGTAGTTCGAATTCCTTTTCCTCCACTTCCACATATTACAGCCATGCTTATCTATTATCTTAATGTAATCATCGTTAATAGAAGTCTCATTGTCTTCTCCGCTCTCCTAGTCAGCCGGATTTAAAATTAATTCTCATGTGCCATCACTATTATGTTATTCATTAGGTGTTTGATCTGGAGCTTATGGAGTGGGTTCGAATCCAGGTTGGTCCCTGACCTAAATCTTGGGCTGGACTGGGTTTGAAGTACATTTTGTGAGTTCCAGCTCATGTTAGATGGATAAACATGTTTTTATCGGTACAATATATATATATATAATTAATAAAAATAGAGTGTACCATATAAAATCTATCATACTTCTCTGGGCTCTGAGACATTTCTGACAGTAGAAACAGAGCTGGGTGGACATACTGACTGGAGTTCCTACCCCATGACCATTTCATGGATGAGAATATACTTGTGTTGCATGTTTAATCAAATTTAACTTTTTTTCTACTCATCGATCATCCACTAATAGTAGAATTTCCTTTTTAGTTTAACGAGCACTGGTAATGATTCTCTTTTACTTTCGTTTTTTTCTAATATCAGAACTTGCTGGTAAACACAGATTTGCACAGCACTAATAACAATTTATTAGTTCAAAATCATCTTGGAGTTTGCTCTTGACCAGCATGATATAAAAAAATATCTGAAAGTTCATGAATGGATGACTATTTGTCTCTGTAGGTTCAACTCCAACTCTCCAAGTTTATGTAAGTTCCAATAAGTGTGGTAAGTGTATCTCCAAATCTAAGTTTAAGTAAGTTTTAAAAAATGCAATAAGTAAGCAAGCAAGTAAATAAATTAAAATCAGCAAGTGGACAAGTACAATCCATTCCAATAAATAAGTGAGTGAGTTCAAAGAAAGAGTGAGCTAGTTAGTGAGAGTGTCGCAAACACCTGGTGAATAGCTTATATAGCCCACTCATTACAATCCCAATCTAGGTGCCCCTCTGAAAAACATTTTATTAGCTAATTTTGAATTTTATTAATGGATCTCAACAATGCATGAAGCATTCCTATGTAATCCCCTAATTAAACTGAAGAATTTTGATTTTTAATCAAATCTATTATCCACTCTGACCACTATCTGATTCAACACAAAAAAATATTTACTATATAAGATATTTTCTGATAATCAGATTACACTTAAAATATTTTTAAATTAAACTAGATATCTTTCTCCACCTGCATTAACACAAGTTTCAACAAATTCTTTTGTCTAGTTATTGAGAATTTAAAAGAAAACAAAATTACTTATCTACAAAAAATATAAATGCCTTTAGGCTTTTGTTAAATCTAGAACAATGACTCCCCCCTGCTTAAATGTGTTTGTAGAGAAAAATATCTAATAAAACTTTTGATAGGTTAAATCTGCATTGGCTTGAACACATTTGTGTGCTCACACTTTAAGGGGGACAGATAGTGGTTATAGAACACTGAAATAAATAAGCAATCTTGGGCTACTAAGATTATTTATAAAGTAGCAAGCTACAGGGAATATTTTGCATATTAATTTAGACCTAATCTTAAGTGACCGCTTATACACATACACTTATTTTAGTATGTAAACACCGATGAGATTGCTATAATATTTCCATTTCAACCACTATGGCACCTGCATGCATTCACTCCCACGTTTGAGACTGTGTGTTTTTCTTTTTGTTTTGTTTTTGTTTTTTATTAATTAATAAATGTATTTAAAATTATGCTGGTTTCATATGTCCGTTTCACTCATAGTCTGACTGCAATTCAATTTAATCTTTATTTAGTATATTATGTGTGATTGAGGTGCATTAACGTTAAGTTATAAATATTATCTCGGTTATCATGTATATCAGTCTATTTTAAGCCTTTAATTTAATCTTATGTTTACTCAGACTTTGAGTTTCATGTTTCTCCATGTGTTATGTTTACTCAGTCTTTGAGTTTCATGTTTCTCCATGTGTTATGTTCCCCATTGAAGAAATTGAGACTGAGTGCAATCTTAGAGATGACCTTCAAAAGGTATTAAGTCATAGAGTGCTGGCAAATGAGCTGAAGCTTGATCAGATTTGGGATTTCACCATCTCACTTCAGTCAGCTTTGATATATTTTGCCTTAATTTTGGATTTTATTGCATGAATGCAAAAATCTGATGATTACAACAGAAGAGCATTATTGAGATTGCACACCACTCAACAAAGTATGGAGAGATGTATGTTATGAATAACAAGAAGAAATCAAAAATAAAATATATGTGCAAAAGAACAAATAGGTGTTACTGATATCATTGAAAGAATTAAGAAACTACAGTAGAATTGGACTGAACATATTGCTAAAAGAGATGATAATAGATGAACAGTTGAAATGTTAAACTGGATTCAAAGAGATTGTAAAAGACTTACAAAAAGATAAGATATGAGATGGGTGAATGAAATGAAGTGTGCTTGGATGATGTGGAGAATAGAGGTCAGATATCGGAAAAGATGAGTAGAACTTGGGGAGAAATTCATCCTGCCATGGGTTAATAATAGCAGAAAATGATGTAATTCATACATTTTTCATTCCATTACAATCACAATATATTATAATGGTCAAACTAAGTTAATTCAACAATTTATTTTTTCTGTTTATTTATATAATTTATATGGACACCACCTGACAATAACTACTAGGTAACAAACCAACACATGTATATTTAAAACAATATTTTATTTTATTGAATAACAGTGATCATCACAATATTACATTTAAAAAATTAACCAAACAGACAACTAATTTGATTACAAACTATATCTTTTACTAATATACAATTTATTTTCTTCAACAAAGATTTTTATAAAATCTTATTCTATATGTCCACAATAAAACAATTGTTATATATAAATATTCAAAATATTTTTACAAGTTTAAATTTTAATCTTCAATTGCATTATAGTATTCATATATTTATAGATAATAGAATGCATTCATCATACATCCAACCCTAACTTCAATAAACTTAAAACATACATATTGTATTAATTTGACAACATTGCTATATTAAAAATATATTTTTTAATATATAATAATATTGGGTTTATTTTAATTAAATGTTTTTTACTTACAACCTAATAATATGAGAATTCTCAAACTTTAAATTTTAAAATTTAATATGATTTTAATATGTGATTATTTTTATGAGTTATAAATAATAGTAAAAAGGTGAGAAAATTATAAAATAATATAAACAGATTTTTTACTTCCCTCCTCGGTAGTTATAATTAATTAGTAGTTTTAATTTAAACTTTGAAAATGTACTAAGAGAAAATCATTTTATCTTTTTTTTATAAACTATTTAATAATATTTAATGTTAACATTTTAAGAAAGATAAAGTTTTATGTTTAGAAATATTTTGAAAAGAAAAAAGAATATGATTTTTATATTTTGTTAAATTTTATTATAATTAGTCAGAGTTTTTTATTTATTTATCTCTCTTTAATATAAAAATGTAGTCAGTGCAATTAACTGATTATCTTGTCATTTTTGCAAAAAAATATTTAGAAAGGAATGTCAAAGATTTTATGATTCTAATTTAAATTTTTGACTTGTTTTTCCATTTTAATGTTGAAGGAAAAATATAGCTGAACAATTGTATTTCTAAAAATTCACCTGGAGATAAATTGTTGTTGTCTTGAAGAGACAGGATTGTTCTAAAAAATATAGAGGTATGAATATGTTAAAAGACCTAAGTGTTTTGTGAAAAGCAATCAGTCTTATTCCAGATGCTGAGGAAGATAAAAAAAATTCTAACTTAGCTGCCAAAAAAGAAAAGAAACATAAATCTTCAAAATTGTTGCATAGAACAGCAGAAGTTTTAAACCAAGCATTTAGCCTACCATGAGTTTAGGTATAAAAATAATTTCTACAATACAAACCATGTGATAAATTCAACTACAAGCTAGACATCATCTTCCTCCATGTAACCTGTCTCTAAAAATGTAAAGAAGTTATCCCTGTAGTAATCTGCAACAAATCTTATTTTAATCAAGAGCATGTGTTTCTGTATGTGTTAGTCTCATCTGAAAAGTTTATTGGAAAGAAAATGGATAAATCTTTGCTCTTTGTTAACCTAAGAAAACTTCTACCTAAATGAAATCCAAATTAATCTTGTATTTTGTATAGAAAAAGCCTTCAAGAAGAAAATCAACCTAGAAACTGAAAAATTATAAGTGCAAAGAAGGCTGTAAATAAATTTACAACTATGGTTAAAGATATTTTCATGTGTACATTGTATTTTCTGTTATAGTTAAAAAAATTTATTAAAATAATGTTTTAAAAGTAAGAATTGATAATTAGGGATGATTTCATTAAATTAATATTTTCTTGTGAAACATATTTTTTTAATTCATTCAGTTTCTCCTTTTAAACTTATTAAAGTTTTTTTTTGGAAAATTTAATTTTTTTAAATTTAATTTTTTTTTTGAAAGTTTTTTTATCCATTTATATTTCCCTTCACATTCAACAAAAGATTAGTTAAACTAATTTAATATCTGGAAAAATGAAAATCAGGTATTACATTAGGTCAGAAAAGAAGAAAATTAGTTGTAACAATTGAATTAAACTAATTTAAAGATGGTTATCTCAAATTTTAAAAATGTTTTCCAACTTTCAGTTTTTTTTAAAAAATAACTTAATGAATTAAAAGTTAATTAATTTAATGAATAGAAATTAACTGGTTAATATAATTTTATGAAAAAAAGTTAATTAATTTAATGAATAGAAATTAACTGGTTAATATAATTTTATGAAACTATTTTTATGATAAAATGAATGTTTAAAATTTTATAATATTATGTCATTATTTATTTATTGTTAATCAGTTATTAAATAAATATTAAAACAAATATTTTTAGTCTTAAGGTCTTTATTCTTCCAGCTATCTGTTGCATGAATTGGCAGTGTGTGTGAATTAATTTCAATACAGTTTAGTATTCTAGGATTTTTAAATTATTCCAGTAAAACTATTTAGTTATAGTAGAGTAAACCTATAAATCATTTAAAGTGATTTAGAATAAGCTGTTTATTTATTTATTTACCACTGTTCACGGTAATTAAATGGTCAGATATTTTTTGTTTCATAAGCTAGATTAGAGCATATCAGTTAGTTATATGAATGTTAAGTTATGTTGGTGTTTTTGGACATCCAGACAATAATCCTGGATGGTGCAAAGGTATCACCTTTAAAGACAATGCACTACATTTTACTTTTTATTAAAAATTAAATGTATAGTTGGTCAGAACATTATTAGTACTATATGTCCAGGGCATTGATGATGATAATCATGTTTTAGTATCTCAGCATTATTTTTATTGTTATATTCTGATGTATTAGCACTTAAGTCTGTGCATCCAAATTATTATTTATATAATCTGCCCCATGTTTGGCAGTGGCTAGTTAATTAGCCAGTCTATAGTAGACCCATTAGAAATCCAGTCACAAAGTTGGCTGTTGATTTTATTTTTGATTTTTCATAATGATGAATGCTGGGTGAACTTTTAGTTAATCTTATTTCTCATTGATTTCTCATGCTCATTCATTTTATATTTAAATTTGATTATTAAATAATTTGTAATTCAGTTCTAATATGATTTGTGCCATTACAAATGACTACCCAATTGTGGGACTATGTAATCTTTTGCGATCTCTTATCATTTCTTTGACTCATATGCTTCATAGTATAAACATATACATATGAGGTAGACATCAATAATATATTTGTATAACAACAATTATTAAAAATGGTCTTTTTTGTTCCAAATCCTAATTCAATAAACATAACTATTATCTTTATATAACAATAATTATAAGGAATGGTCTTTTTAGTTCCTATAATAAAATATAACCACTATTTTTATATAACAATAACTATAAGGCTGACCTTTTAGGTCCTAGTTTTAATTCAATATAACTATAATGTATACAGAAATGGCTCATTCTGAGACCAATCTCTAATTTTTTGAACTATATAGGAAGGTATTCTTCCACATGAATGTGAACATTTTAAACTATTTAACAGTGAACAAACAACTTTATATTTATACAATATAAATTCACCTACATAAAATCTAATTCTCAGTAATAAAATATAGGGTCAACTATGAACAAATGAACCTGTTGGATACAATTACATAATTAACTGTAATTATTTAATGCTTGGGCAATTTATATGCAAACATTAAGTTTTACATCATTATCATTATTTCTTTACTCTTTCCTTTTAAACTGACAATTTGTACAATGTATCAATTTATACAAAGTAACAAACATTTCCATGTATTAGAAAAAGTTCTCAGAAAGGATTGACAAAACTTTTCTTTGTGGCTTTTTTAAAAAAAAACGAAGAATTTATACAACATAAAATATTCAGATTAACAAGCATTAAATACAAACTCAAAATAATTAGGATGAAATTCAATCAATCTTTTAAAAATAAAATTTACAAAATAAATGTAATTTATTTCTTTTTTCTGACAAATATTAAAACACTTCATTTATGGTGATAATATACTCTTCTAATTTCCAGCTCTACCATTTAAAATAAATGTTGTTTCTTTGTTTTTTCACTAAAGATATTCAAGTGTTTCCATTTTTCCTACACACTAATCATATTGAAGATGTGATAGATCTAAATAAAAAAATAATCTAGTCTGATTGAATAACAAAAAAAAATGATTTATATAAATTTTTAGTTCCTTTTTTAACAACTCATTTCAATTCTTTTTTTAAAAAAACAAATTTGCATATCATTTATTGCTTGAATGACTTTTTTTATTGAGATGAACAATAGGTTGTTAATTTCAGTATATATTGTAATCCTCGCATCTGAGTTTACAGAATTACTTTAATGTGAATATTTTTCTTTATTATGCATAACAAAATATTAAAGGACATATATATAGAATAAATTTTATATTTATTTTTAAAATGTTAAAAGTAAGTGTAAAGATAAAATGTGTTATTACTTTATTATTTTAAAAATAATATTACAATTTTAAATAAAAAGGACATTGCTACAGAAATCAGTCAGAAATGATTAGGGGAAAATTAAAAATGTTGCTATGGGAACCAACAGAAATTTTTTAAAGTTATCTGCTTCCCAAGAAATCATGGGAAGAATTGTAATACCCTTCATCAATGTTTCTTGTACTAGACAGAAGTAAATAAAATTTTGTAAGGATTTTTAAGCTTACATGCATTTTATGGAGTAGAGAATCATCTAGGATGCTTTATCTTATTGTTCCAGAATTGTAGCTGAATATAGAGCTGTAGACACAAAAAATGCCTTAAAAGTTAACCCTAATTCTGCCAATTTATTCATTACTATTGAATGCTGAATAAATATTTGACAATTATTTGCTATAAAAGAAAGCTAGTCATTTAAAGTGGTTATCCCATAGAAATGTATTTCTATGAATTAATCTGCAAATCAACCTATTTTAAATGCTCAGAAGAACATTGCAATGGAAAATCTCTTAGGATAAATGCCTCAAAATGAATCAAAAGAAACTAAAATATTATATTGTCAGAAGATGTTAAAATTTAATGATTAATAGCCATGATCTTACATTTACAGATATAGAATATATAAGTGAGCTCACAAAGATATTAAAGTAAATCAGCTGAACTTTCTATAACTATCTTCAAAGTCATTGTAAGTAACAAAGATTTTTTATCTTTTTATAAGTGATTGCCATATAATTTTCTGAATTGTAAATATGTAAATACATTTTTATTACCATTATCATTATCATATAATTCTATTATTTAATTTAAGCTATTATTGTTGTAAGAATTTTATTATTTGTCATTTTTCATCTGAACCAAGCTGATTATTTTTTTTGGTTAATGTAATAAATTATTAGATGGAGAGGAGTAGCAATCAGGAAATATAATTGAATGTGTATGGGAATTTGTTTTTATGCATATCAATTTGATCATTGCTTGTGACTATTACTGACTTGTCAATTAAAAATAAATTGTATTCAGTCATTCTGCCATGTACATGGTCACTAGTTAGTTGTCTTTAAATTCCCCTAAATAAAAATTTAATTTACCAAATATTGTATTTTTTTATTTTATTGTCAACTGGATGTATTTCCAATTGTTAAGAGGGTGCTTATCATTACAATATATATATTTTAAATTAAAATGGCAAGAAAAGTGAAAAAATGTGTTAAACAAAACTATTTCCAATTACCACTAAATATCATATGATCACCATTTCTACTATATGGCACTACTGTATGGATAGTTTTGCCTGTTTTATTTTCAATTACTAAAGTAATTTAATTTTATCTACATAGGTTCAGTTGATAATAATTATCATATAAGTAATTGAACTTTTTTTTGCATAAATTATTAATTATTAGTGTTTATTTTATCATTATTATAATTGAAAACTATTGCTTTTAGTAGATGTTTAATAAATAACTTGTTAATTTATAGATAAATAGAGATATAGATATTTAAGATATATTTTACCACACATTCTTGAAACATATGAATAAAGACTTAAGAAAAGGGTAAATGATCATTATGTATAATGGAGTATACATTTTAAGTACATCTATATATATATATATATATATATATATATATATATATATATATATATATATATATATATATATATATATATATATATATATATATATATATATATATATATATATATATAAAAGAATAGAACTGAAATAATTATACTTTGTGTTTATGTTCAGAACTTATTTTAAAACTTATATTTGGCCTAAGACTATAGTAATGTAAAGTTTAATAAATTATTAGAGATAATCGTTAATGTATTTATTTAAAGTGAATGGTGACAAAGATTTGAGTTTACAAGGTTTTACTCTTATGTAAATAAGCATTTATTTTACATAGTGTATGTTTACAATTGTATTACATTCAAATATCAGCCTTTCAAGCTAATTGCGCATACACTTTTGCGAGTATTAATAATAATAAATGAATACTTTCTCTCCAATACAAGATATAGTATTTATGCAGGAATAAAATTCTAGACAATTTCACCGACATCATTCATTCAGACATCGTATATAGTAATTTAAAGTGACTGTTCCATCCTCACGCTTTCCTTGCCAATACTTCAGATTTGCTCATATATACGCATTTGAGTCATAGGAATAAGTGATTCATTTTATTCCTGCATAAATACTATATCTTGTATTGGAGAGAAAGTATTCATTTATTATTATTAACACTCGCAAAAGCGTATGCACAATTAGCTTGAAAGGCTGATATTTGAATGTAAGGTTTTACTCTTGTAAATTAAATTGTAATATATACATAATTAAATATTAATTGCGAAAATGGTAACAATAAGAAGTATAAAATTCAAAACTACTTGCAATTATTTTCATTATCATTGTTAACTGTTAAAAATTTTAAATTTGCTTGAAGCAAATTTTTAACAGTTGGAATGATCACCGAAAATAACTAAAAGTACTTCTAAATTTTATAATTGCTATTGTTAATATTTACTATTATTTTTATGCTTTCCATCATCAGATTTTCAATTGGATGAACAGTTGAAGAGTTGGAGTGGATTGAAGCTGTCCATTAAAGTATGAAGATTGGCTATCTTAATATATATCTGAGCACTTATTGGATATATGTGTAGAGATGATAATCTGGACCAATAGATGATTGCTGGTTTAGCATGAAATATTAATATTGGTAATTATTTATCTTTTTGACATATATGTGTTCGAATGTATCAGTGTTATAAGCTAGGATGGAGAGCGGTGGGTCATGTGAAAGTTTGTGCTTATATATCCTATATATTTTTATGCTTTATGTATTAAAATTGTAATTAATAATCTATAACAAATAATTTTTATTTGATTTATACACATATGCATTCAAACATATATACATATATTTAATAAATAAACTTAAGGTTTTAGCCTTAATAAATATTATATTAAGTAACGAGTATGCACTTTATAAATATAATTATTACAACTTCATAACAGTTTTTATTTATATAATTTTGAGGAAGGAAATTATTTTTCACAGATGCACTATTAAATTGATATTAATTTGGCTTGCACTCTTTCGTCCATAAGTGTTTCAAAAGCATTTTTAAACAACCAACTTTATTGATTTAATGCAATTCAGGATGTGGTCTTATTATGAGCCTGATTTTTATACCGGCAAATTATTGCAAACCGTTAACTTTATATATCATAGGGAAGAGAAAGTTGGATGTTAGTTTGGATATATGTAATAAATAACAATATAGAAGAGTGCATGTCGATTTAATATCAACTTAATAACGCATGTGCAAAGAAATATATATCAAATTGGAGAATGACTAGAGGCAAATCTTGTAAAATTCTTCTAGCTAAAGCAAAAGATATTGAGAGTTGCATATAATTTTTAAGGTTGCTATTCTTTGGTATCAGTTTCTTATAATAAAAATTAAAAATAGGTCTAACTATATTATTCCTTGAAATAATTATAAAAGCAAATTGTAGTTGATTAAATCAAATGCAGATTAGAACTTACTCTTGAAAACAAAATTATCAGTAATAAACATATTTTTTTTCAATGAAAAGTTTTCTTTTCTTTGGCCCTTATAATAATAAACATAAAACAAAAAAGTAAAATGAAGCTTAATTCCCAATTGGATTATAATGATAAAATTTGGATCCTGACTAAAACAAATATTATCACATTGACAATAAACAGACATATTATTTAAAGACGATATGTATATTTAGCTAGCTAGAACATTGAATAAAATGCACACTTTTTCCTATAGATTAGTATGATAATAACAGAAGTTGACTTATAGAATAGATGAGTTATAAGAATTTCACCTTGCATACAGTATACTATATATTGTAATTTTACTCTTAAGTCAATAAAGAAATTATTAAGCTCTTTCATAATCTTAGCAATTTATTTTCCAAACAGTATTTTTCCTTTAAAGAATGCACATATTTAATTTTCACATTTACTTCAAGAAAGTTTTCTTTTTCCTTTAAAAAAATGTAGGTATATTATTTATTATTGTTATGATTATTATTTTTCCTAGACAGTTAGTAATGAATTAAATATATTCCACTGTATACAATTTCTCCATTATTGACAACACAGACGATTTATTTTTAAAAAGCACTAAAATAAATGTTTCTAGTTCTTTGGGTTTTTTTTTTTTATTATTTCTACTTATTTTTCTTCTGTACCAAAAAAATACCAATAAAGAACAAGTTATTAAAGAATTATTTCTAACTTGGAAAATATTTGTTTTTCTTAATTTTGGTAAAATAAGAACTTGCTTAATCTTTTTAGTTAATTCTTTCATTTTTAACTTTGTTGAAACACTCTAACTTTCACGAAGCAATACATTTCAAATGTAGAAAGTTTTAAATTATAGGAAATAACATAAAAAATGCAGAATGCCTTACCAAAGCTGTTACCCATTCATTTTAGATGAAATTTTAATTATCTTGCCAATTGATTGTTTTCAAAATGAAAAATATTAATGTTATAAAATTTTGCACTGTTAAACTTTTGAAAGAAAAGCAGACTATCCCAAGAATGACTTGAGTATGAAATTGGTCAATCTTTTAAATTCTAGTGACATCTACCAAGAAAAAAATAATCATTTGGTTATAACATAAACAAAAGAAAAAAAACTTATTACAATCATATAGTTTTCAGTATTATTTAAAATGTATTACAAAGCAGTTTAATAATGAAAATAATAAGTACATTCAAACCAACAATAATTATCTGTGATTTTAATTACACTTAAAATTATTTTCTTCAAATGAATTTACCAGAAGTTACTTTTGCTTAGAATAAGATGCTATTAAAATTATTTAATTGACATTTATATTTTTCTTTTCTTCTCTACTTATCTACAGTTTATTCTATTTGTTTTAAATTATATTAACTTGCTCTTATAACAATATCTTATTTAGATTATTCATGTCCTTTTAAAAACATGATATTACATTAGGGAATATATTATTTATTCACACAAACCATGTCTAGGTAAATGAATAGCACACTTTACTAACCAAATATTACCATTTTTATTTTATCTTTTTTTTTAAAGAATAACATTGATTTCATGCAGAAATAATGCTAAATAAATCCAAGTGCCAAAAGCACTGGGTTACAATATATGTATATAGTGTAATGGTTTTTAAGAATAAATGGGTTTATAAGTAATTATTAAATACCAGCCAACACTTAGACAATCCCAATATCAATAACAATCAACAATTTCAAACTGGTATCAAGGCAACCTCCCTTTAACAATAAAGGTGGAAGAAACAATAAAGGAGTGATTCCACCTTTAATGTCAAAAGGAGGTTGCCTTGATAACAGTTTGAAATTATCGATTGTTATTGATATTGGGATTGTCTATGTGTTGATTGGTTTTTTAATGATATATATATATATTGTAATGATCTGGAAAATAAAAGCTTAACGTGATCTGCACTACAGGGCGCCATCTAGGCATTTGAACCTAGAAAAATTTATAAAGTAGGCAGATACGTAAGTCAAAAAAAATATTTTTTTTATTTTTTATTTCATTTATACATTTTGATATCCGGTCGTTAGCCCATGTCACTAGCTTAGGGAGTAGCAGAGATTTAATAATATAATATCTTATCTAATTTTATTTCAATATTAAAAAATAAATAAAATAAGCCGCTGCCAGTAATTAACATACAAAAATTTATTTACGCATATATATATATATATAAGATTTAACATTATTATTTTAATATGTTTACTTTAACATTTATCATTATTTTTACTTTTATTTTAGATTTTTAATTTACATTTTAAATTTTATACTATTATTAGTTCGCACAGATTTGTTTAAAACTGTTGAGTATAGATCGGTTACATAGATTCCACGGTCAAAAACATTTCAAAATAAACATAAACAATCAAAATACAAAATCATTAGTACCGTCAATTGCAGAGGGAAATTTATAAGTAACCCAATATCATTCACCATAGGATGCTTGCCTTGTCACCAATGACTTAAAAGACATCCGAATAAATACATTTTAGATACTCACCATAAGGTATCAGTATTTACCGAATGTCTATATATAATTTGATCGAATATGAAAACCAAAAACATAATCAACCGGTAATGAACCCATGCAAGCGTCTATACCCAACTTAAATTTAATGCATCTTTATTTAGAGTGTCGAGTATAAATAGACTACATAGATTTGCATTTGAAAAGAACATATTCAATCCTTGTTTAACCTTAGGCCAAAGGTTCACAGTCAAACCAAACTTCAATCCATCGGATATATCGATGTGTTCAATGTAATACGAATACGGCAGCACAATTAGGTTAAGAGAAGAAACTGCTTCTCATCAGATAGGAATATTACATCTATCTGACAATGAGAGCAATAAAAAAAAACCTCCATAGGAAGGCACTGCATTCTACGTCTTATAATCCCTTCCATAGACAAAATGGAAGTGTGCGGCGTATAATAGCGATTCTGCCCATAACGAATCTCATACTACATCTACTAATTACACCAATATATCCAATCCATTGACCTAATTCAACTATGAAATGAATAACCTAAGATTACCCTCCCCTAATATAACTTTACAAATCTATATAGCCATTCATGCCCGACTTAAGTTTAATATTTATATAACTAGTTTAATGAAAAACAGAAATCATAATAAAACTTAAAAAACAAATAAATAAATAAATGGAAATGATTTTACAAAAGAAATACATTAAATAAAATTATAACTAATTAATAAATAATGTTGGTCAGATAGGATTCTATTTCTTAATTATTTTAAATACGGAAAGTTTTTAATTTAATGTTCATTAATTATAAAGTTCTTACGGTTTTAAACAGTTCATCTTTATCTGTTGCTTGCCATTTGAACGTGAATTCCCACGCCATCCTAAAAAGATTGGTTGAGTTAGCCTTGTTTTTTATTTATTTATCCAGAGGTCTTTTAGTTTAGTTGGTCCTTAATGTAGGAAAAAAAACGATGTCATTTCTCTTTTTTTTTATAACAAAACCGAAGGGATTGAAGAGTGCGTCTTTTCAATTCCTTCTCCTTCAACTCCATACTAACACCTATAGTCACATCTCCTCCTTCTAATTAATTAAAAAAATCACTTTTTATTTCTAATTTTTTTCTTTTTATACATAACTTTAGGATCCAATGGACGTTATGTCATCGTTAATGATGATCCTTCCATTGAGGTCCGATTTCCCCGATGAATTTCTTTCATTGGCCATTCTGTTCCTATTGTTTTCCTATCTGACCATTGCTTATACATTTTAGATGCCCAAGGCTAGTTTACTAATTAAAGTAATCATTTCCATTTTACAAAAGATTAATTAATCTGTTTTCAAACTTAAACATATATTTTTATCTCTAAATCTTTTTTGAAAATTTAGTTTTAAACTACTCTTTTTTTTAATAAAGTTTTAGTTTAATAATTATTTATCTGTGCGATTTTATATATATGTGAGTTTAAGATGATTTTTTAATTTTCAGTTTTTAATTCTTAAAAAAGAAATTTTTATTGGCGAACTTTTTTTTTTATGTTTACTAATAAAAAATAATGTAACGTACGTATGTGCCCGTTACAATATATATAGTAAATAAAAAGAGAGAATATCAATAAAAGACAGAAGAATTCTACATAATTTATATATCTGTGACCTACTCAAAATGCCTGGTACTTAAAAAAGTTTGTCCATGCTTGGTCCAAATAATTCATTGAATATATCTATAAATAATTTTTGGTTTTAGAAATTGAGTTATTTTTCTGTTTAAATAGATAGATGATCATATTCTCACTGGATTAATGAGATAATAACAATTTTTTAGAAGATATATTAAGATAAGAGTTTATAATTTGTTTGCAAGATCATCCTTCACAAAATAACTGGGAATTACATCAAATATATGTGTTAAATTAAAAAAACTTGCTTTTGTTTGCACTACTACACTCAGAATAAAAACTTAATAAAGTAAAATTTTCAGCATTAAAAAAAGTTGATATGCTAAAGAGAATGCAATTGGTATATAATGGCTGCTGGAAATATTGATGATCCAAGAATATTAACTTTACTTTGATAGATTGAGATGAGAGATTTCAAATTAGTATTGACAAAGTGTAACAAGTGAGAGAATATAAGTGGATAAATAGTTGCAGTGCATATATAAATTGATAAAAAGAAACTTTATCTACACTTAAATTGCATATTAGACTATTAAAACCTGATGCTTTCAGAATGCATTCACCATGAACAACTGGGATGGAATACTCTATGTTTTGTAAAGAGTTGATTGGAATGTAATATGTCTTTGAAATATGAGGAAATGTCATTAGATAAAATGATTTATATTTTTGTAGTATTGTGTGTTTTTTTTATTAAAATGACAATTTCTTAAATTCATCAATAATTTGATTATACAATGGAACATTATTTTTGATAATTGTGTGTGAATGTTTTTACATTCTATTTCTATCAAATAATATTTACTAAGGCTGTAACCTCAAGAATATGTGTGTAAAAATGCGATATTAGGGACCTCTACAGGTCTTAACCACAAGCTTAGTAAATATTACTTATGTGCATTTAAATAAATTTATAATTACAACTTTAAATATTTCTATCAAAGTGAAATTGTAAACCGATTGTATAAAATTGAATTATTTTCTCAATTTTGAGAGTAATCATTTTTAATTAATGTACAATGATCATGAAATACATTCATTACTTTTCCACAGTGACGCTAGATAAGGAATATTTTGTATAGGTATATTTCTAAATGTGAGAAGAAAAAATTGTTTATGTTTCAATGGTAGCAAGAAAATTTATATTATTTATGAGTAGACATCATTGACAATGTAAAAAGGTTTAAATGGTGCAAATGGTGTTCGAATTCATTAGATATTAAAAAATAGATCACTAATGATTTTCAGTTGATATTACATTTATTAGATTGGGTTGATTTTGCAACATAATAGTTTATGATTCTGTTTAGTTTTGATCATGGTCTTCACCATATTTTGTGATTTATACTGAATTGGTCTAAAAGTTGTGGAAATGAAAATTACTGTATATTTAGTCATAACAATTAAAAAAAGTGCTTTTAAATCCAAAAAGACATAGAAGAATTTTATTTTTAACGGTGTTAGATTAATTTATCATTCATACAAATTATTCAATCTTATTGACCTTTTTTATAATGCGAATAGTCATCAACATATTAAATATTATTTTCATTTAAAAGTAAGGACCATCTTCAGATCAATACCTTTTTCATTTTAATTCATAAATTTATTTTCATTTTTTCTTTTACCTATATTTTATAATAAATATTTTATATACACTAGTACACTGTAGCTGTGTAACATTGATGTTATAAATAACAGATAAATAAAAAAACTAATGGTTTTATTGCTTGGGAGTTCATAAGAAGTTTAAACAACAGAATCGATCATGTGACCCCCTGATCCCAAGTCAGACGTTCTACCAATGATGACAAACCATGCATGGTAATAACAGATATACTTGTAGTAAAGAAATGCTCATCAAATAAAATAAAATAATAGATTCTAATAAAATTAAATTAGTGCATATATGTATATAAAGTGGATACGTTATTTTCACAATTGTATGCAAATGGATAACTGTGTAAGATATCACTAAATTAATAAATTACTTTCACAATTGTATGCAAAATGGATAACTGTTTAAGATATCACTAAATTAATAAACTGAATTGTCAAGCATTAGTGGTCGAGAGGTCAGCACAGCCGCCTTACAAGCAGTTGTCCTAGGTTTGTGGGTTCGCTTCTGGGACAATACTTTGACACAGGAAAAAAACATTAATAAATTGTGTAAGATAGGGGTGGGCAATTGTTTTGGCTCAGGGGCCACAGAGGTTGGTGGAGGGGCACATTGGGGCCACTTTGTGGAAGTGAAGGTTAGCGGAGGGCCACACCTTTTTTCATGACACAATAAACACACTGCTTTATTCCCTGTATTACCAAAAATATTTGTTTGTTTATTCTTCACTAATCACAAGACTTTCATCACCGATTTTACAATTTTTTGGAGGGTTCATGGTTTCACTAAAGTCAGAAAAATATATATTTGCTAATGCAAAGACAAAATCGAAATTAAACAGATTAACTGGAAAAACACTGCACATTCTATCTATACTGCACATGGGTATTGATGTGGTCATCCTAGTGGAAAATAAGAGACACATTTTCAGTCATGCACAAGAAGGAAATCTCAGTTCAAGGCTAATTTTTCCGATTGTCTTGGTGGGCTGCACAAAAACTCCTAGCAGGCCACATGTGGCCCTTGGGCCACTATTTTCCCACCCTTGGTGTAAAATATCACTAAATTAATAAACTGAATTGTCAAGCATTGGTGATCGAGAGGTCAGCACAGCAGCCTTATAAGCAGTTGTCCCGGGTTTGATAAGATATCACTAAATTAATAAACTGAATTTTCAAGCATAGGTGGTCAAGAGGTCAGCACAGCCATGTTACAAGCAGTTGTTCTGGGTTTGCAGGTTTGCTTCCCAGACGATGCTGAAAAAAAGCCGATATATGCATTAATTTATATATATATAATGTGGCTTCAAATTTTTAATTAATATTAAAAACAATCATTATTTATTAAATATATACCATATATATATATATATATATATAACGTATATATGACGGGTATATATATATATATATATATGATATATATATATATATATATATATATATATATATATATGTATATTTATATATATATTGGTAGACATGGATTCTCACATTGGGGTTCTAATTTATATATTGGAATGCTTGGTAGTTAAGATTAAGTATGAATTTTCTATACAGACTTCATAATTGGCTGCCCATCTCAATAATAGTATGCACTACTATTTATATATTTATTAAATGCTAATGACCTAAAGTCATCAAATGATGATCATGACTTCTCATTTTTAGTTATCAATTCATGTGAAAAATCATGTGCTATCACAATTTAAAGGAAATGAAGAACAAAGTAAACATATGCATATCAAGTCGGTATATCAAACTATACAATGATTTAGAAGCTAAGCTTTAATGATAACTCTTTAGTGCAAAATAATTTTTTTGCTTATCATCAATGTCAACATAAATTTAATAAATAATTATACCAATGTATTACTTTATACAGCAATGTTTTATTCTCTTTTACTGGAAATTGGTTTTTTATTTTTTAGAAATAGAGGGTGCCACAAGGTAAGTTTAGACTGATTTTGCCACTCACATCCATTTACATCCTTTGACATGACAATTTTAACATATTTTTGTTTGCAGGGTCGTCTTTGTCAACTTTGGTGGCCATCTTTACTGACAGTGAAAGAATGCTCTGGCTTTAGCCTTTAAGTGCATCTAATTGGTTTGTCTTAAGAATTTGTATTTTTATCTTGGTGGGGATCAAAGTGGAATTTGGTTATTTTATTTATCTCTTTCTTTTGATCTCTTTAATTTGGGAGAAATATATAACCTATGTTGTCTAAAGAGGTGTAATCAGATGATATTTGGGAAAAGAAAATATTTATTTTCTTTTTGAGAGTTTGATGGGTTAGAGTTGTGCAAGGTTTGTGCCAGATCACATATGGTACAATACCTCCATAGTCATGGACAAGAATAAAATAGAATGTTTAACACTGTTTTTATTCTTAATAACCTTTAACTTCTCAGTTTATCATTCCCATCTTTTTTATTTTTCTATCTGCTGAATGTCCTATGTGGTGTGTAACTATGAAGCTAATGTTTTAGGTGTTTACATGGTGCATCAAACAAGGGGAATTTCCATGTTCATGGTAAGCATACAATATTCTTATAATTGTACAGTCAGGAGACCAAGTCTAATCATCTTGGAACATTGCTCATCCATTTTGACTTTTATCTGCTCATGGTGACTTGGTCTGCCCCCTGCTACTATCAGACTGACAGGCATTTGAGGATGGTCTGATTATACTTAATAATATGTTCTAGAACTTTGGGAGGGGGGACCATTGGCAAGTGAACTCTTCTCTACTTGCACAAATTGCTGCAGTTCAGTGTGCTGGTGACATGGCTTAGCACATTTTGTATGACTTCATGGAGGAATCAGTTTTATGGTGGACTGTTTTTGACAGATGAGGATCTGGCTTGCAAGAAACAAGATGTGTTTGCTTTTTGTACCCCCTCCCTGATTTTGATCTGCTGCACACATCCTGTTTACAACTTTTAGCTTTGATGATTTTAACATGTTTTTGTTCACAAAGTCATCTTTTTTTCCTTTGGAGCCCATCTTTATTGATGGTAAAAGAGTGCTGTGATTTTGGTCTTTAGGTGCTGCTAATTGATTTGTCAAAAATACAAACAGTTGATTTTGATAAGGGAAAATATTGTTTTCTTTTCGGGAATTCTATATCTGTATAGAATAGATCTATCAGGTTAAGTTACAATAAAAATAATTACTTATGAATAAAAGACATATTAGATGCATGTATAAAGAAATTAATATCATAAACTATCACAATATAAATTAATAATTTTAAAAAGTCCTTTATTCATAATCTGTTTTTTTTATATTTCACTAATCTGCTAGATCAAATTTACATATATAAATATAAACATTATAATTACAATTACATTACAACTTTAATTATATATAAATATTAAAAAATCACAAAATACAATACAATAATTTTTTTACAATATATTAATTTATATTAAGATAATCTCTTTACAATTTATTAAATTATACACTTTTTCAACTCATTCTATTTTTAAAGACATTTTTAAAAATAAAATTCGATATCAAATTTTTTCACTGATATTTTTCTACAAAGCTTTTTTCAATATATCAAAGCATTACAGTAGTTGGGTATGTTTCAAACAAATTTAATTTTTACACATAAATTATTTTTATGTACATGTTGATAAAACATTGCTAAATATTTTTTTGGTAAATTAATGCATTCTTTTATTTCAATATATTTCAATGGAACATTCTTAAGAGAAAGTAAATGCTTTATAAACTTCCAATTTAAGTAATTCATTTTATGTAATTTTAAAATTTTTAAACTCAACCATCGATTACTTTTGATAATATCAGAAAGTACTTTATTAGAAATTCTTCCAGCTGATTCTAAGTGCAGATACCTAAGGTTTACACACGAAAGTAAAATATACTTTAAACTATCCACATTTTCAGGCATTTTATCTAGCATTGAACTCAGAGTTAAAGAAATAACATTTCTAAAGGGTTGATGAGAAAAAGGTATATTTTCAATAAAAGTAAGGATTTTAAAATTAAGTTTAATTTCCTGCACTTCATTGCAATATTTTGCAAGTTCATAAACATTTATTTTAGGTCCAGACAATATTAAAGATTTTATTTTGGGTTGACACAAATTTAAAATTTCAATAACATCATCTTCCGTGGTAAATATTGAAATATCAAGAGAGAGATGGAGCAAGCACTTAAATCTATATTCTGGTAAATCTCTTTCACCGCTCACTATCAACATTGTTTTGCGCAAAAATGGATTCACTTTTTCAAATAGTGATAATTGAGAATACGTGAGATCTCCAAAAATTGTATTATTAAAGTAGTCAATATCGAAATTGAACGGAAATGTAAGGCGATGCCAAATACGATAAATACTATACTTAATAAAGCGTAAATTAACAAAATAGTTTCCAATAGTAAGCAAGCTCTTTAACTTCATTTGATTACTGAACAAATTAAAGGTCAGAAGCTGATTAGCAATCGGCAAACGGTTTTCTATACATAGATTACAGAAAGCGGCCTGGGTAATAGATGTATAAGAAACATCTAGATGTGTTAATTTATCACATGTTTCAAATATGGCAGTAAGTACATCATCATTGCATTTAGTTTTAGAAATGTTTAAAGACACTATAGAAGAAAGACATATAATTAATGCCTTTAAATCTCTTATTGAAAGAAAGTGACATCTCTCCAGATTAAGAATCTGAACTTGGACTCTATGACTTATAATATATTGAATTAAAATTTCAGGTAGTTTAATATAATTTATCTGTTCAAAATTTTGAGCAAAAAAACAATATTTATTCCAAGTACTCAAACTTTTACATCTAGATAATGCTTCAAATAGTTTTTGAAATACTAATGGAGGTAAAATGTTTTGCAGGTTCCTGGTTCTATAGAATTTTAAAAGGTATTTCTCAAAAAGAATGTTCGTCGTTCTATTTATCTTAGAAATTATTGCAGATAACTTTTTTAAGCATAATGTTTCTAAATAACATATTTTGTTTTTCTTAGGCATCATGTATCAGTGTCCTTTTTTGATTATTAATTTTGACTCGTTAAAATGTAAATTTTAAAGGAATCTTCATTTTCCTATCGACGTTAAAAAAAAAAACAATCTCGAAATTTCTTGAACAATAAAAAAATAATTTCGTTAAACCACGTGATAATGACATCTACTATTATTGTAATAGAAATGCATTAATATAATGCATCCTTTTGATCTTAACCAGGATTAATAACGTAAACAATAGACAATAAAATGAATGAAAAATATATAGGACCAATTACCTATTAAGATTTCAATGAAAGCAAGAGTGGCTTATTCTGAAATAAAAGTTCCTGTATTGATTTTTATTTTAATAAAAAAAAATATTTCAAACTAATTGAATAAAATTTTAAAATGTTCAAAGAATGTTTGAATATTTATCGTAAATTCTTACTATCTATTTCAAAACTTACGATCCAAAATTTATGTTGTAAATTTACTTACTTGTATTCATAATGCCTAACATGTAAAAAGTATTATAACCATTCAGAAATAATGATTATGTGCACCTGGCATAGAAATACATTATATTTTTTCTTTCAACATCTGAATTAGAATCAGTAATTGATTTTTTTCCTTGTACAACAGCAACATTGGTCAGATTATTAATACAAATAAAAACATGGATCTAATTTATCGTAGAATTAAACTTGGATGAAATACTTTTGATGGAAGTAACTTAATATTAAAAGGAAAATTCAAATGGGCTCGAACAAAAAAGAAAAGATTTCTAATAAGTATTAGATGTGATATGTTGGACTATTTCCATCTTCTGTGAGTGAATGTTGAATGTATAGAAACTTTCCAAATACAAAGAACTTGTTAGTAATAACTCACAAATAGACAACACAGGTTAGTAATTACACAAAGTTTTGAGTAGTATTATTCTCCACTCTTCTTCAGGTGTTGCTGGCCTATATGCATAGTGACAATATTCGCTTAGAAGTTGAACTCACACCTTTAGATTCTTAAATATCGAATTTAAAGCAAACGCTCCAACCAACTGAGCTATTCTGCCAAAGGCCAGTTGTTTAGAGCGTTTTCCTTAAATTCGATATTCAAGAATCTAAAGGTGAGACTTTAACTTCTAAGTTGTGTAATTATTAACCTGTGTTGTCTATTTGTGTGTTATTACTAACAAGTTGTTTGTATTTGGAAAGTTTAAATAAAGTTTAAAATTTTCTATACATTCAACACTCACTCATGTGATGGAAATATTCCAACATATCACATCTTATAATATATCATCATTACAAATCTTCAGACAAATTCTAATAAGTATGTTTAATTTTTTTTTTTAATAAATGCGTTTAAAGCTAAGACTTACGCATTTAATAGACGAGCAATATTAAAAACTTCAGGCCATATATAAAAATGTAGCATATATATTAGCTTAATAAGAAATAGTTGAATATAAAATATTTAAAATGCAAAGACATATAACTGATACTTTAATAAACAAAAATCTAAACTATAGTTGGGTTGTACAATCTTTACAACAAACTAGATAATTAATAAACAACTAAAGTCTTAAGATCCTGAAAAAGAATTTTATGTGTGATGTTAATAAAAAAGTTTTCAGAGCTATTATAGAAAAAAAATATGGATTGAAAAAATGGAATTAAACTTGGGAGTGGATTAATAATGATTGAAAATGATCGATGATATCTTTATTTCAAAGCCATCTGTAAACATTTGTAATCAGTAAGTACTATATGATAGACTTATTAACATCTGTCAAATTGCTTTATTTAGGTTATTAATGAACAATAAGCTCCAAAGGTTATGGATATTGGATTGATCTTTGGATATAAAAGTTAATTGTGATCAAGAATACCTTTTGTTGCTTTGTAGAATAAATTATAAGTTGAACAAAAAGTAGCTGGGATTTTGTAATACGAATGGTATTTTCTGTTTCCCTTCTTTTTATCTTCCGTTACTTAATGTAGGGCTGAATTATAAGAATGTCTTATGTCAATGGTCATCTAATTTAGTAACTGGGAGAGTAGTAATATGTGTCTGGATTACATTTGCATATTTAAGTACTATATATAACAATTCCAATTTCAATTCACTTTTCAATTCTTTTACCTAGAGATGTTCATTGAGAGTTTTGAAAAGTGATGGAGGCAGATTTTATAAGTTGGAAATGCTTAGTTGTCATCTTTACTTGTGGAAATACAACTTTTAATGATTTGGCTAGAACTGGATTTGGAACAGCAATTTATTTGTGCTCAGCATGACTATCATTGAAATGAAAAGAACCTAGAAAATGTGTTTGAATGGATTTATCCCACATATTCTGGTTAGTTTTTTATGCATAATGGATTAATCATTAAAATGATTAAAAATGTTAATATCAGTCCTAGTGGTAAAGTAGGAGGCACTGCTAGTCTATATATATATATATATATATATATATATATATATATATATATATATATATATATATATATATTGTAACTGGATGGCCCATCCAACCTCTTTACATCAGTTATAACTATTTCCTGATGAGCATGTTGCAGGAAGGAACTATCGATTGGCATTCCCCAATGCAGATATTACCCCACCTATGACAATATTTCCTGCACATCAGAGGATGTAATGCCATAGAGACTGGAAGCATCTAGAAATTTATCTGTTTGGTTTCTCAAATGGCACCACTAGAGTTTCATCTTACTACAACCTTACTTACCATTATCTGGTTATGCTGAACATAGCTCAGGAGGCATGAGATTCTTGTGAACCAGTGCATAAATGGATGAATGATGAAAATAAAATTTGTCAAAAATATAGTTTATTTTGAAACAATAATTTTATTTAACAACAATATGACTTAAAGTTCTTAAAGAAGAAGAAGAAAAAGTTTGCAGACAGTCTCTATACTGGCTGTCTTCCCATGTGTGTGCACATGATGGATGTTTTCTGATTGTTTGTGAATGGAAATTGTCCTTCTAGGTCTAAAGCTCCCTCATTGGCATGGATACTTATCCATGTGTATAGCATTAATTAATTTATTTAGGTATCTTGAAGTGTTCATTCTATTCAAGCATCTTGAAGTATTTACTTTAATCCAGTATCGAGAATTATGTGTTTTAATCCAGGAATCCCAAAGTATTTATTCTAATCCAGGTATGTTGGAGTATTGATTTTAATCCAAGTCTCTTGAAATACTTATTTTAACCCATGTATCAAGAAATATGTTTTAATCCATGAATCTCATAAAGTATTAATTTTTATTTTACATATCATACATGTGTGGTCTTGAACCACTAATTTATCATATCAATACAAATTTGAAGTCATTATTTGAAAGAAATTTATTATTACTAATATTTAGTGTGGGTTTGAACCACTTATTCACCATATCAATACCATTTGAGGTCATTATTTGAAAGAGATTTATCATTACTTAATGTATTCAGTGTGGGTTTGAACCACTTATTCATCAGATCAATACATTTGTAAATCATTATTTGGAAGAGATTTATTATTATTTCATATTCAGTGTAGGTTTAAACCACTTATTCACCATATCAATGTATTTTAAAGTCATTATTTGAAAGAGATTTATTATTATTTAATATATTCTGTGTGGGTTTGAACCACTTATTCATCAGATCAATACATTTTAAAACCATTATTTGGAAGAGATTTATTATTATTTCATATTCAGTGTGGGTTTAAACAACTTATTCACCATATCAATGTATTTTAAAAGTCATTATTTGAAAGAGATTTGGTTTGAACCACTTATTCATTAGATCAATACATTTTAAAATCATTATTTGGAAGAACATATTATTATTCCTTAATTCACATATACAAACACTTCCTTAATTTAAGTATGTGTGGTTCCAGAGGCAATTCATTCTATCAAAGTTTTTTTTAAAAAAAATCATGACGGTTATTCAGAAAAAATCATTTTGTTTTCTTATTATTTAAAAGCATTTTAATAATCAATCAATCCAGAAAATGACATTTTATTAAATCATAGATTATCTTAATAAACATATCTTCCAAAATATTTTTATTTCATCGATTACTCCACTGCGTTACATTTTTAAATATATTTCCCTTTTGTATTACTTACAATCAATTAATTTAAAAGCAACATTTCATTATATTATATCATATTTTAACTTAAGAAATAACAATTTCTGAAATATTTTTACTTATCATAACAGGTTATAAAATCTGTACAATTTTTCTACCTGAACCTATATCTGCTGGTTCCAGAGGCAATTCATTCTATCACTTTTCCAATCAATGAGGGGTTCTGAGAGCTTGACAAGCTGATGGGCAGTTCACAGGCTTTGATTTATTTTACTTCATAGCTGAACTGAGAGAAAGAGAGAGAGAGAAAGCTATTTTCAATTATTCAGACATTTGAAGATATAATATTTTAACCACTTGTTTCTTCATTTAATCTTTTATTAGTTATAAGTTCCTTCTTTTTATTGTTCACTGTTTTCCAAGCTTTGTTGGGCTAGTATTAGTATAATATGGCTTTTTCTAATAACAGTCTTGATGTGTTCTGACTGTATGTCTGCTATGAAAATCCCTTAAGCAATCTCTACTTCCCTATTTATCTCTTTATGCTTTTCTACTTCCCTATTTATTAACTCTTATCTAATGTTTTTGGCAAAACAGCTATTGATTTTTAAGCCCATGGCAATCTTTATTTTTTATTAATCATTAAGTACAGCCTTCTTTTTGATAATCTGTAAACTTTAAACTTTTGCAAAATATTGCATTTTAATAGTACTTTTAATATTTTTAAATATTAATTTTTAAATTGCTGTCATCTCTTTATTTCCCCATTTCAACTTTTATTTTTGAAACCGTGTCAGCTTTTTTTAAATTTTATCTCGACAGTGGGGGAGGAACTTCAAATTATACATGTGAAACAACTTGATTGTTTCATTATCTCCTGCTAAATTTTGGGATGAAATTGCCGGGAAATATGATTTTATTCCACACACTATCATTTTATTATTGTTGGCTCTTTACTTGCAGAGAGATAGGCTGATGAATATGTAAAAATGAGATGGGAAAATTTAGTATGTGAACTGCACCCTCCAATGTCAGGACAAATAGATGGCCAAACATGGACTACCAGCACACAAGGCCCAATGATGCTGCAAGTAAATACCTCATTTTTAAGCACTGCCCCTTCTAAGAACTTAGACAGATCATCCACAAGGAGTAGTATCCAGAAAAAATATCAGGCATAGAGTCAGCCCTGCTCATCTCTTGTGAGTCTTAGGGGCTATAGATGAGGTCTATTCATGAGACCAAGACCTATTCATGAGGTCTACATTTACACTGCTGGACTACCTTGGGAGCTCAATATCTAAGTCTAGATAGTGCTGAGCATATACTACTTCAGAGCATCATGAAGATAATGCATCCAAGCAGCCCTGCTTCACCATCCACCCACCATAAACATGTAAAGTACAAATTCATGCATCACTTTTGCCCTGCTCACATACCACTTTCATCAACTACCTTATCTTCATTGTTCTAAGATATAACTACATCCAGCTTTGGGAGACTGAAAATCATGATCAGTTCTCTGATGATAATTTTTCATGTTTTGAGGTGATGGACTCCTATATTATCTTGTCTTTGATCATTTTTCAGCCCAGATATCATCATGGTGGCTTGCTTCCTTATCCACACTTCTCTGTAGCTCATCACTACTGCGTGATTTTTTGATGATATGGGTCTGATATGGGCTATGCATTTCACCTGTTGAATATCTTCTTCTCTTTCATGGTGGTGCTTCATTTCTTTGCTAATGATACCATGGTGGTGTTTTATAATTGTTATAGTATTGTGGAGGAGATTTCCTCTTATAATGGATAGCACCTACCCTTGGCCCATCATCTCTCCTATATGGCTCTATTTGGAAGCTTGGATCCTCCTTTTTTATTGGTAGTTGAGGTACCACAGTTGTCATATGCTGTTAACAATTTGGCTACCTGCTTAATGGACCGGTGGTCCATCCCAATTAGCATTCTTTTGACATATGTTGGGAAACTGTGGTGGATCAACCTGTTGATTTGAAATTCCAATAATGGGTCTGCTGTCAGGGACCTTAACTTGGCCACTTGTTTTCTGAAGAAGGGTGTGTATGGTTCACCAGATGGGTATTTTCCTGGGCTACTCTATACTTGATCTTCTCTTGACAGTCGTTACTCCAGTATCAGCTTATAAGTGCCTTTTTAAAATCCATGAAATTGGTCAGTTGGCTAAACAATGAATCCCACCAGGCTTGAGTGGCACTGTAAATGGCTGCAGGCTATTGCCAGTTTTGTGTCCTCAGATACTGCATTAATACTGAAGTACTGGTCTAAGCTTTTTATGTATTCAATGGGTATTTCATGAAGGTATCCCAAAAATACTAGTAACTTAAGGAATTGATTCATGATTCCTGGCATATAATTGTTCACTGGTACTTCTTGGTTAATTTTTCTACCATTTGCTTTTTGAATTTTGTTTGGGACTGCTGTTGTCCCTTTCCTTACTGGAAATGCATAGCTAATTTTTACCTTCAGTTCTCTCACTTGGGTGGTCAGACTGTCCATCTGCTCCTGCATGGATCCTTGGATTTCTTCAATTTTCATATCCATGGCTTCACAAATTTGGGGCATCTTGACCCCTTCCTCTTTTGGGGACCCTTTAACTTCCCCCTGACCTCTTCCTTTATTTTCAATATTTGGTCATTTATCTGCTTAATTATTTGTTCAAACTTTTCATTTTGATTTTCCATTGCTTCTTTGATTTGTTTTTCTATTCTTTGGTTTGCTTCTATTGCTTGTTTATTATCTTCTTCTCTTTGTTCCTCTCTTTTTTGGTTATCTTCTTCTCATTATTTGTTATCTCATTGTTTATTTCTTTTTTTGTTATCTTTTCTCATTGTTTGTTATCTTCTTCTCTTTGTTCATCTCTTTTTTATTATCTTCTTCTCTTTGTTTATCTCTTTTTTGTTATCATTTTTCTTTGTTTGATATCTTCTGCTCTTTGTTCATCTTTTTTTTTGTTATCTTCTTCTCTTTGTTTATGCTCTATGTATCTTTGTTCATCTTTTTTGTTTGTTTTCTTCTTCTCTTTGTTCTTTCAACATTTCCAATAGCTGGACTAGCATGGGAGCCTCCTTCATTTTCTGTGCTTGTTGTTGATCTGCTTTGGGATTATTATCTTCTCACTGTTGTCCTTCATCAGGGAGATTCTCTTTACTTTCTGTGTTCATCATCTTTTTTCTTTTTGCTCTGATTATCATCTATTTAAACTACAATTTCTTTCTTTGCTATATTTACTCTCTGACAACATTTTACTATTGACTTTCTTTTGTTTTTTTATTTAATAAGCTTTTCTCTCTCGCTCCACACCACGGTTCAGCTTTATCTTTTTTCTCATGCCTTCTTTGTTCTTATTGCCATTTACTTTACTCAGCTCTCTTAAATTGCCCTTCTCTTTTTATTGGCTCATTTCACATCCCCATACCATATGCACTGTTTACATCTACAGAATCATAATTGCATCTGCCTTTTACACTTCTTGTTCAGCTGATTTCCTCTTTTACTTCTAAATGCAGACTAACTAGATTGAGCCTCATGTTTAGGGTGCCAAATATACCCAGACGACCCATCCAACCTCTTTACATCAGTTGTAACTATTTCCTGATGAGCATGTTGCAGGAAGGAACTATCAATTGGCATTCCCCAATGCAGATATTACCCCACCTATGACAATATTTCCTGCACATCGGAGGATTTAGTGCCATAGAGACTGGAAGCATCTAGAAATTTATCTGTTTGGTTTCCCAAATGGCGCCACTAGAGTTCCATCTTACTACAACCTTACTTACCATCATCTGATTATGCTGACCATAGCTCAGGAGTCATGAGATTCTTGTGAACCAGTGCATAAATGGATGAATTATGCAAATGAAATTGTCAAAAAATAGTTTATTTTGAAACAGTAATTTTATTTAATAACAATATGACTTAAAGTTCTTAAAGAAGAAGAAGGAAAAGTTTGCAGACAGTCTCCATACTGGATGTCTTCCCATCCATGTGCACATGACAGATGTTTTCTGATTGTTCGTGAATGGGAATTGTCCTTCTAGGTCTAAAGCTCCCTAATGTGCATAGATATGTATCCATGTGTATAGCAGTAATTAATTTATTTAGGTATCTTGAAGTGTTTATTCTATCCAAGCATCTTGAAGTATTTACTTTAATCCAGATATTGAGAATTATGTGTTTTAATCCAGAAATCCCAAAGTATTTATTCAAATCCAGGTATCTTGGAGTATTTATTTTAATTCAAGTCTCTTGAAATACTTATTTTAACCTAGGTATTGAGAAATTTGTTTTAATCCATAAATCCCAAAGTATTAATTTTTATTTTACATATCATACATGTGTGGGCTTGAACCACTTATTTATCATATCAATACAAATTTGAAGTCATTATTTGAAAGTAATTTATTATTACTAATGTTCAGTGGGGTTTGAACCACTTATTCACCATATCAATACCATTTGAGGTCATCATTTGAAAGAGATTTATCATTACTTAATATATTCATTGTAGGTCTGAGCCACATATTCACCATTTAAATACAGTTTGAAATCATTATTTGGAAGAGATTTATTATTATTTCATATTCAGTGTGGTTTGAACCACTTATCCGTCATATCAATGTATTTTAAAGTCATTATTTGAAAGAGATTTATTATTATTTAATATATTCTGCATGGGTTTGAACCACTTATTCATTAGATCAATACATTTTAAAATCATTATTTGGAAGAACATATTATTATTCCTTAATTCACATATACAAACATTTCCTTAATTTGAGTATGTGTGGTTCCAGAGGCAATTCATTCTATCAAAAAAATTTTTTTAAAAAAAAATCATGACCGTTATTCAGAATAAATCGTTTTCTTTTCTTATTATTTAAAAACATCTTAATAATCAATCAACCCAGAAAATGACATTTTATTAAATCATAGATTATCTTAATAAACATATCTTCCAAAATATTTTTATTTCATCTATTACTCTCAACTGTGTTCCATTTTTAAATATATTTCCCTTTTGTATTATTTACAATCAATTAATTTAAAAGCAACATTTCATTATATCATATTTTAACTTAAGAAATACAATTTGCAAAATAGTTTTACTTATCATAATAGGTTATAAAAGCTGTACAATTTTCCTAACTGAACCTATATCTGCTGGTTCCAGAGGCAATTCATTCTATCACTTTTCCAGTCAATGAGGGGTTCTGAGAGCTTGACAAGCTGATGGGCAGTTCACAGGCCTTGATTTATTTTACTTCATAGCTGAACTGAGAGAAAGAGAGAGAGAGAAAGCTTTTTTCAATTATTCAGACATTTGAAGATATAATATTTTAACCACTTGTTTCTTCATTTAATCTTTTATTAGTTATAAGTTCCTTCTTTTTATTGTTCACTGTTTTCCAAGCTTTGTTGGGCTAGTATTAGTATAATATGGCTTTTTCTAATAACAGTCTTGATGTGTTCTGACTGTATGTCTGCTATGAAAATCCCTTAAGCAATCTCTACTTCCCTATTTATCTCTTTATGCTTTTGGCGGAAACAGATTCTAATAACTCTTATCTAATGTTTTTGGCAAAACAGCTATTGATTTTTAAGCCCATGGCAATCTTTATTTTTTATTAATCATTAAGTACAGCCTTCTTTTTGATAATCTATAAACTTTAAACTTTTGCAAAATATTGCATTTTAATAGTACTTTTAATATTTTTAAATTTTAATTTTTTAAATTGCTGTCATCTCTTTATTTCCCCATTTTCAACTTTTATTTTTGAAACCGTGTCAGCTTTTTTTAAATTTTATCTCGACAGTTTTAAATGGGGGGACTTCAAATTATACATGTGAAACAACCTGATTGTTTCAATATATATATATCAGAATATAGGTACATTAAAGATGTAAACATTATCTAATTGCAAGCTCTTTCACACCTAAATGGAGAATGAGACTCTTAGCTAAGGTTCTGTCTAAATTTAAAATTAGTATAGTTGTTCTTAATGAAAATCATCTTTGAAAGATTTTTTTTAATAGAAAAGATATTTTTTGAAGAGCAGATGATGCAATGAAATAAAAAAGTTTAATGTTAAATTTGTAGTAAAATTTAATTTAGAATCTTTTTTTCTATTCTTGTATGTATCACCAAAATCAATAAAATTTCAATATTATTGAAACTTACTTAGAAAGTGATCTCTGTGCTCATATTATTAATATGTGTTTCAATATTAGATTCAGAGAATTAAAAAAAAGTTTTATTCCATGCTGGATAGTATTATTACAGCAATATTATTTAAAGATTGTATTGTTCTTTGTGGAAACTTTGATGTACATGTGAGTATAAATAGAAATATTTGGCCAAAAATTGTTAGAAGTAACAATTTTATTATTGAGGGTTTTCATACATGAATTGACTATCACAACTCTTTCTTAAGCATAAAATTCTTTATAAAACATGGATACATCAATGCTCAAAAAAATAGATTTATTAGGTTACGTTATAACTAGGAATCAGATTACAGGAGTTTATATAGCATAACACAAGTATAGATTGTTTGACAGATCATAGATTAGTGCATTTAAAAATTAAAATGATAATTGCATTAAGAAATAATATTTGCAAAAAAGTATTTAGTACTTCACAACAATTATTGAACATAAAAATTACAAGTTTTGTTTTTCAATTTTATCATATTCCTGGTCTATGGAATCCTCTTAATTATAATTTAGCTACAAAAAAGTATATTTGTTTGGATTCAGTAAAAAGAAGAAACGTAATTAATTCCTATCAACTATGCAAAAGAGATATAGGGATATTGCGATTACTTTAGATCTTTTTTTTGGTTCAATAAAATTACATATGAACCTTAAAGACGTTATAATAATACTAATAAATCCATCGATGGTAGTCTCGTATATAATGACAATAATATATCGTACATCTGATAAAAATAGCTTTGACCAACTTTTGAATAATGGTACAAAAATTGAGAGAAAATAAATCTATTAATATTATTGTTTTTATTATAACTTATTGATTATTATAATAGTTATATTTTTACTTTATGCTTCATATTGTTAATAATAATAAAAATTAAAAAATCTTTCTTAAAAAACAGTTTTGCAGAAGAGGTATTGGGATGCTGTCTATATGTAAGTCGCATATGTATATAAAATTATTAAAGGGAGGAAAATCGCATTTATAAATTTCACATGCTTATGAAAATTGTTAGAGAAGACGAAACATATTAAATTCTTAAATAATGTTATACACTGTATTTATAATAATATTCATTAAGGCTGCAGCCTCAAGCACATGCGTATAAAATGCGATAGTAAGGACCTCTACAGGCCTTAAAACCACAAGCTTACTCATTGGAAGAAAAGAGTAAGCTTGTGGGTTTTAAGACCTGTAGAGGTCTCTACTATCGCATTTTATACGCATGTGCTTGAGGCTACAGCCTTAATGAATATTATTTACATAATAAATGTGACTTTAAATAAATTTATAATTACACTGTATTTATATATTTTTTTAAATCCGTTTTAGAATAGTTGTCATTATTCATGTTCTTTTCTCTAACAGAATTTACAAGTCCATTTTGATCTGTTCTTTTTTTGTTGTTGTTGTTATTTCCTGATTATTTCGTTAATATTTTTATTGGGTAGTAGCACTGTATGTTTATGGACAATTATTGCTATACCAGTAGCTATACATCACTTCAAAGAGTGCAGAAGAAAGCACCGAAAACCTATTCATTTATGATAAATTGAAAATCATGAATAGAAAGGCTTATTCATATAAACGTCAGAAGTCACGAATTTTGAAGATGACTTAAATTTGGGTTAAAATGGAGAATGCTATAATGGGTTTTATAAAGTATTTACACAATATACAAACCCAAATAAAATCTGACAGTAAAACAATATTGAATATTGAATTAAGCATTGAAAAAGTTGCAACTTTCAAACTAATAAATGTGCTAGAAAAATACAAGAATTAAATGACTTCGCCAAAAAGTATGTAAGCTATATGAGTGTATTCTTTTGAATTAGCAAACTACTATTAATATTAAGGATACATGATCTGAAATTGTGCCGGTTGAAATATTTTTGAAAGATGTTGGTTAATCTATGGCTAAAGAACTAAAAACATTTTACTGAAAAAGCCAATTATAATTCCAGAAATATGAAGATGTGACAATATGTCAAATTTACATGATCTGAAATTGTGCCGGTTGAAAAGATTTTTGAAAGATATTGGTTGATCTATGGCTAAAGAACTAAAGACATTTACTGAAAAAGCCAATTATAATTCCAGAAAAGGTCAAGATGTGACAATATGCACCATTTCTTATAAATGTTTTAATATTAAATAAATTGGCAAGTATTGTGACATTTTCAGTTTTTTTAGAAACATGGATTGACTGCTATAATAATATGGCTTTGATTCTTCAATCCCTATAACCCTGTTAAGAATATTTAGCTTAGCTGTAATTAATTCTAATTGAAAATATAACTTTTTTTTCTCCATCATAAAATATTAAATCCAATGCTTAACTGCTATTCATTAATTTCTAGTTTTTAATTTTAATTAGGAAGAGTTTTGTGTTACAAAAGCCAATAACTAAGAATGAGTCTGAATTGAGAACTTGTATATGGACTATTCTATTTTTTTTTTAAATAATCAAATGTCCAATAGGTAATTCTAAAATATACTAAATAGATAAATTATTGCTTCTCATGCAGATGTAGAATCTTCTTTAGACTATGTAACATATATTGCAGCTTTTTTTATTGACTGAAAATACAACACTAAAGTTTCTGACGTAAGGGTTTTGTATTTTCTTCTGCCAGTTGGCTTTTGAAGTTTATGATTTAATAGTATATGGATAATAAGAGTTGAACCCAATGACTAGATCTTTTTCCCAAGCGTAATTGTAGATTATGGACAATTAGAAGTTATATTAAATTTCTTTATCCTTGATGAACTTTTTAAAGCTTTTTGGTAAACAAATAAGGCATTGTCTATTCAAAAACGTATGTGAAGAGTCTAATCTGATTGTTGTTATCATATTTTGGTATATAAATTAAAAAGCAGATAAATATGTTTTTTAATGTTACAAGCAAGCTTACTATATTTTTTTAAAATAGTTAGCCTATAGCGCCCTAAATGACCATTTAATCACTGCATTTAGTAAATGCGCATTTAGTCTTTTTACTCTCGTAGTAAAACAAAGATAGTCAAGTGAGTAAGATCTTCTTTTCTTTATTCATTATAATGGTCTTTGCCTTATAGTGGACTTTTTAAAGACAGTATTTTGTCTTTTATTTATATATACTTAAAAATTTAATTCAAAGATTAAAATGTCTAATCTCCATATGTCTAAGCAAACTAACAAATTAGTAGTTCTTATAGGTAATAATTATTTTTAGTAATAATCGAATAAAATATTTAATAATTCTTATAAAAGTATATATAATGACATAATTTTTATCTTTATAATATGGTACTTTACAAATCAGTATTAATAAGTTTTCGAATATTTTATAAAAATAACTTTATTATACATCAAATACATTTACGAGGTATAATTACAAAGAGAGGTTGCCAGAAAATTCAAATATTTGCTTAATAATATTTGGGTTATTTATTAGCTGAACATTAAAAAATAATAATAACATTTTAGTAAAAGATTGAAATATCTGTAAATCATTTATCACATTTTCATGCTTTGTAAAAACATAATTAAGAGCAAAAACTTTTTGAATCTGATCTATCTTTTTCATTTTAGTACTTGAATGCTACAGGAAGAAGATATTCTGGAAATTTAAGATTAATCCAATTATCACCATATTTATGAAGTGCAATTTATTTATTTTGATAGAAAAAGAGCAATAATGTAATTACATACTATAACGGATAGAAAGATTCACCTGGATATATAGATGAGATTCAACAATCAGCTGTTTTGATCACAATGTATGACCAACTTACACAAAGTCTATATGTGATAGTACACCTATCTATTGAGCCTCAAAGTTGGTGGTGCCAGATATAACGAATGGAATGAATACCACTAGTCCCAAAGGTTGCTAGCACCAGATATAATGGACAAAACTCTACATCAACAATTATAAGCTAACCAAGCCCAACAATGGTGTGCCAGATGTAACAGATGGTCAACTAACTTGCAGACTGTAATACTATGCAGAGGTAACAATCTGGTATGGGATAAGTGAATATGCACTAATTTATTGCTCCTAATGACACAATCTGCAGAGACCTACCAGGCTTAGAAAAGGGAAAAGTTGCATCTAACTATGGTCAGACTTTGGGTCTTCTGATAGAATGCTAATGAGAACTGATGAAATGTTTAACCAATGATTGCATACACTTTAATTGACTGACTAGATCCCTATTTAATAATATTAAATGCAATTTAGGTTAGTTCATCCACTTTCCCCCTTTTCAATTCCGTTATGCCCTAATATTCAAACCCAGAGAGAATATTGCTTTTAACTCTTTTAGCAGGTATGAACAGATATACACAGCAACATCTGCACATATATATAGGTTACAACTAGCATTTATTATATTTGTTTTATTTTCAAGCTTTTACATGATAAGAAAAATAGATGTGTGTGCATGCATAATTGTTCATAAACTGTGGAAGGTCAGGACAACTCAATAAACCAGAGACCAGAATAATATAAACTCTTAAACATTTATTAACAATAATAAACAACATAAAGTATAATAACAATAGTACTGATAAACAAAAAATAAAAAAATAATAATGATCATATGTACATGTGTCACATGTGAACCTCTACCATTTTACTAATTAATGATTCTCCATACCAACCCTTATACCCCATGGTAGAAATCCATCTATGTCACTCATTCTTTACAAATCATAATTATATAGAAAAATAAACTTTAGTAATTTAAGATAATTGAGATATTGGCTAACTAAATTATATATTTACAGATGTTAACAATCCATTTAACAAGTTCCCCCCTAATTTATATATATGATAGAGATAGAAATTAATACTAGTTGATTAGTCAAACATACTGGAAAATATATACAACGTTAATCAACAAAATAAAACATAATATGTATTCTGTATAAGTGTTGCAATTTAATCTATGAAAATAAATGTAGAGAATCTTACCTTACTATTTATGTGGATAACCTGATGTGAAGCAGGTGGGTTAACCTAAATTTTATTTACAATGAAAATATAAAAATATCAAAGTGAATAACCCCCCTTTTTCTTCTTTGCTAATTCTGAAAAATGAAGCTTCAGCATCAGAGTGTGAAAATACAACAGATAACAAGAATAAAAATACAATAAATAAACAAAAATCATCCTAATGGAAGTAGTAGTAGTTGATAGTTAGGCAAGTTGATCTTCAAAGCAGTTTAACTTAGTAAATCATTTTCCTTAGCAAGGATAGATAAGTACAATGGTGTCTCCTGTAGTTGTGTTTAATGGTAAACACCTTGATCCTCATTTGATTCACCATTAAGTATTCCAATGCTTGTTTACTTTGGACTGCAGGCATCTTCTTGTGTGTTTACAATAAAGTAGAAAAATAAATAAATAGAGGTTTAATGCAGCTGTAGGAAATAACATGATGCACAATAGCATGTTTTGCTTTAGCCCATATTCATATTAAAGTACAATTCAATAATTATTTGTAATCATAAATTTATGTTGGATAATATAGAAGCACTTTAGTATATATATATATATATAAATAATATATATATATATATATATATATATATATATATATATATATATAAATATATATCATTTTTCTTTCTTTTCCAATTTTTTAGCAGATTAATTTTCATTATTCTTTTTGAAAAAATTTAAAAAGGTAAAAAATTACTCCAACAACTTTTAAAACATGCTTTAATTATTTCAAAATTTATCAGTTATTCTTACTTCTTATTTCACTTTCTTTCCTCTGAATTTGGTAAACTTTTAGTTACAGCATTTGACTTTTAAAAATGTTTATGATTTAAATAAAAGAAAAAGCAAAACTCCATTTTAGCATTCTAAATTTTAGTTTAAACTACTGTCTATTGTTATAGCTGCTATATCTTTTGACAAGAAGAATGATTTTGTAAAAAGTTTCTATTTTTATATAAAACACTGAGAATCTCCTGAAACACTGAGATTTTAAACTGCCTATTGTTTAAATACATTTAGATTTTTAAATGCCTATTGTTTAAATACATTTCATTTATTACAGATAAAAAAATAAAATAATAAAATCAGTTTTATTTTCACACATGGCCACCTAACTTAACCTCAGGCTATCCCTAAATCATTTGATTATAAATTAATATCCAAATTTTTTTAAAAATATATACATCACAGTTTATTAATCAAATAGTTTATATATATACAATATTACTTTCTAAAATATTGATCGTATTTTATTTTATAATAAAATAATCTATTGTGCATTATATGTATATATGTAATAAATAACAAACAAATAATCTTCCCATTATTAATATAAATTCCAAATGGCTTGGGTTCAATAAATAGGCTTGATCTTTTTAGGAATATGTGCATGGTAAGCTACCCTTTACAACCCGCTCTTTTTACAGGGTTAGAATTTTAATCTGTCATGAAAATTTTAACACTTGCACAATGTTTGGATTTGAAGTTTGATGGCTTTTTTTTACACAAATATAAGAAGGGTAGTGAAACCTCTTTCTATTGTTTTCTACACTCAACTACACAAATTTGCTTTCTATTCTTCTCTATTCACTCTCATGAAATACTTTGCAAGGTGGGGTTCAAACATAGGCTTTTTCTTTTTTAAAACTACTGATGGTTATGTTTTGAGCACACTAATAAAAATGTGTTTCTGTTTCAGATAGCACATATTTTTTTCTTGTTATCCTCTATCCTGCTCCTATTGAGTCTTATTGGATTTCCTTTGAGGACTAACAGAAGATTGGAGCAACCATCACTTAGTGTGGTTTAACTCTTTTAAATAAAGTGGCTCTAAAGTATCCTAATATCTGCTTTGGCATCCATTAGGGAGTACTCTCATCATAATTTTTAACCTAACTTCATAATATCTATTTTTTTTACTTATCAGCATTCATCTCTTATTTTTTCTACACATCAGTTGAGTATGACAATTCTATAATTACTAAGATTGTCCATAGTATGGTTTCATAATTTGGGTATTATATGTGCCCCTAACTTGTCCTTCCATATCCAACCAAAATGCATTAGGACTCGATTGTTTAACTATTGTGTAAGGTCCTTCATATAGATGGTAAAACTTACTGTATTTATTATCAATTTGCTTACTAATATGAGGGTTTTTTATTAAAACTTTATCTCCTACTTTGAAAGTATGTGGAGTTCCAGTCTTATTTTTGTTCCTTTTATTGGCCTTACTTACCAATCGAAGATATGCTTTCTGCACATTTTCCTCCATACTACTTTGTTTATATCTAGTCATAGGTTGATATTTAGTGAACAACATGGGAATTGATTGATTAAAATGTAGTTCAATGGGTGTGAATCCAGTGGATTCATTCACACTCCAGTTGATATAATTAACTATCTGGTCTATCTGTCTTACCCACCCTCTATGCTCATCCTTTAGGTAAGTCCTGAACAAATGACCGAGCTCCCGCATTACACGTTCGCAAGGGTTTGACTGTGGATTCCTAATGGATGTGAGCACATGCTTTATTTGTGATCTTTCCACCCATTTTTTCCATTCTTTGGATAGGAAAGAGGTACCATGGTCTGTTAAAATGGTTTTGGGTTTTCCTATCCTCATAAATTGGAGGGTGTCTAATACCTTGATGGTATACCTGGTATTAACTTGGGGTATTCGGTAAGCAGAAACATATTTAGTAAAGAGATCATAAGTGACCAATAGATATTTTTGTTTATTAAATGGGGGTAAGGGCCCATAATAATCGATTTCCAAGATCTCATTTGGTCCTTTAGGTAATATTGATTTTGCAGTATTATAATAATTTTGATTTACTGGCTTGGCTCGAAGGCACACTAGACAATCTTGAAGTGACCTTAATATGTCTTTATACATACCAGGCCAGCAAAAACAAATTCTCAAAGTATGCTCTGTTTTATGGGCACTGTAGTGTCCATATAAACAATGAATATATTTTATGAGTGAGATATGCAATGTTTCTGGTATTACTACCCTCCACTCATCTGTAATATTATTTACTTTATATAGCAGGACCTCATTTTCTATCTTATAAAAATCAAGATCTTTTGGCACATTCAAAACTTTCTCTCCTTTCAAAGCTCTCATGATTAAGTTTAAATTATTATCTTTAAGTTGCAATTCAGGCAGGTTTTCCAAATTGTTCTCTACATTACCATCAGTCATCATATTGACATTTGTAATGTAGGCATTCTCTACCGATAAATGGCTCTGTTCTGATCCACATGGGTTTTGACTAAGCACATCGGCTACAACATTCTCAGATCCCTTGCAATACTGCATGGTGTAATTGAATTCCTGCAACAGCAAACTCCATCTAACTAGACAGCTGTTGGTCAGATAACTGTGGTTCAGGAATTTGAGGCTTTTGTGATCTGTGATCACTATCACCTCTGATCCAAGAAGCATCTGTCAAAACTTTTGGAAGGCCCACACTATTGCCAGTGCTTCCTTCTCTGTTACTGTATAATTTATTTCTGGACCTTTCAGGAGTCAGCTGATAAAGTAGAGGACCCCAGGTTGGCCATCCTCCTGGATTTGGGATAATGTTACCCCCAATCTGAAACCACTACTATCCATCTGGACTATGAATGGTTTACTAAAATCAGGGAAGGCTAACATGATTTGCTCTAAAAACCCTGTTTTAATATTCTCAAATGCCTGATCCTGCTCCTCAGTCCATTTCCATCTCTCATCTTTCCTGATTAATTTAAATAATGTTTCTGTGTGGTCAGAGAATTTTTGGTAGAAATGATGGTAAAAGTTACATAGGCCTAAAAATGATCGGATGTTTTTATTGGTCAGTTTAGGAAAGTTCTGAATGGCACTGGTCTTGTCTGGATGAGGTCTTATCCCATCACAACCTATGATAAGACCTACGAAAATAACCTGGTTTGAGACTAGGGTACTCTTCTTGAAGTTGATCTTGATGCCTTTCTGGAAGCACTCCTGGAAAAACATAGTCAGGTGTTGAAAATGCTCTTCAACAGTGGTAGATGCGATAATCACATCATCCACATATATCATAATGATCTGCTTCACCTCAGGAGATAAGGTCTGATCTAAACATCGTATCAAACCAGCACCACTATTTATCAATCCAAATGGCATCCTATTAAATTGGTATGTAAATCCCTCATATCGGAAGGCAGTGTATTGGCGATCATTCAGATGGAGTTCGATCTGCCAATAACTAGAGGTTAGATCGAAAGTGGAAAACACCTTCTTGTTTCCAAATCTCACGAATAATTCATGTATGGGTGGTGGAATATTTCTGTCAGGGACAGTAATTTTGTTTAGTTGTCTAGCATCCAAACAAAATCTCATTGACCCATCTTTCTTTTTCACAGTCACGACTGGATTACAATACGGATTTTGTTATCCCCCAATCCAGCATTTTGTTAATTTGTTTGGTTATTTCTTCCCAATACTGGTAAGGAATAGGATATGATCTGGATTGAAATGGTTGGTCATGTACTAATCTTATTCTCTGCTGAAATCCTTCTATTGCTCCTGGTATCTCTGAAAAAATCAGGCTAAATTTATGTATCACAGATCTTAATTTCAATGTCTCCTTGCTTCCAAGCAAGTTGTACTCTGCAAGCTTACTATCTATGAGTGCCTCTGGGATACTAGATATAATACAGTCAACTTCAGGGAGGCCATATCTCGATATTAATGTCATCTCCAAGACCTCATCACTTATCTTAACTACTTTGTTAGAGAAATCAATAATACAAGTGTTCAAGTGTAGGAAGTCTGACCCAAGAATGACATCATGGATAAAGCCACTCAATATAAGAAACACGTGATAGAGGATTGTTTGGCCAACTTTCATTTCAACCCAAATTTGCTTTTGTACAAGTTTTGCTTTCCTACTGTTAGCCATGGTAACCTGAATAGATTTCATTGGTAAGGTTTTAATTTTTGGATTTTTAATCAAAATTTCCTGGTAAAATTTATCTGAGATAACAGAAATCTGGCTACCAGAATCTAACAGTACTTTAACTTGTAAACCCTCAAACAAAACCTCTATCATGGGGCAGCTCTGCAAAGCATAGTCAGGTGCTTTGTCTTCCCACAAACACATCATATTAATGATCTCTCAATCAGGGGTTTGTTTCATGTTCCTCAGAGTACTTTCAGTCTCTCGAGTTAAGGAACATAACCTCAAGTACCCTTCTAGTTTAGTTTCTGTTGAATTTTTGCTGTATAATTACTACACCCTGGTTTTGGGGATTTCTTGGGACTATGGAGAGGGTTTATTCCTGTTTTGCTAATATTTGTTCAGTTCCTTTTAGCTGACCATACATAGGGTGGTTACTTTGTATGGACTTCCCTTTTCAATGGTTAACATCATTATTATTTTTTCTTCTTCTATAAAAGATAGCATTAACAGTAGCTTCTTCTTTCCTTTTTCAGGTGCCCTAATTGACAAGTTATCATTGTTCATATCTATATTTGTTAACAGTTCTGCCACCTGTTCTATGGTCCTAACATTGGTACATAATAGCGATGTCAATCCTGAGTGGTAAGTTTCTTTTTATTATTCTTATAATTTGACTTTCACTCAGGCAGTAGGTATTTAATGTTCTTAATTTCATAACTTGATGGCAAAAGAACTTTGTCAAGGTTTCTCCAGGTGCTGCCCTATACTTCTCTTGGAATAGCTGATACAATAAGGCCTCTTGCCTGTCCTTGTTCCAGAAATTCTTCACCTGCAGTATTTGATATTCATCAAAGCTAGATGGGACCTGAAACAATGACTCCCACCACACCAGTGCATCACATTGCAGATGGCTGTATGCAATAATAACCTTTTCACCCTCTGACAAGTTTCTGTTTACAGAGAAATAAAGGTTCAGACTCCAGGTGTGTTCAATGGGGGTTTTATTGGTAGATCCCTTGAATACTTTTAGTTTGACAAATTGGTTAATAGCGTTCACTTGTGCAGGATGGTAAAGTGTCTTGTTGATTTCTGTAGTGTTTACAGGTGGGGTCAATGTATGATCATCATAGTGTGTTCGATGACTATCTGGAATTAAACCTTCTAAACTAAAGTTAGGAGGATAATCTTCTGTCTCAGACAGGATGTGACATGGGAGGAGAGTTTCTTCAGAAGGATCACTTATCTTCTGTGGGTCCTTAAGGGCCATCTCTAGGTGATGAGTCCTACTATCCCTTATTTTATTACTACTGTGCATCCTTACATCAATTTCATCATGTTTTCCTCCACAGGTCAGCATCTCTTCGCACAGTTGAGACTCGAGCACTACCAATCTCTGATTAAAGGCTTCACCCATTCTATCAATTTCATCTCTTATTTCATGAGCACTTCCTATTAACTTTTCTACATTGGCTTTATCCGTGGTCATGTCCATCCCCCCTTTGACTATTCTTTCCTCAACTCGTTTAAGATGTTGATCCAAATCTACTAGCATCTTGTTTCATGACTCAACATGATCATTTTGTGATATGGAAAGTTGTTCTATTCTTGATTGAATCCCCTGAAATTCATCTTGGACCTTGGTTAGGAATTTATCCTGTTCCACATGCACCTCATGTTTTAATGTTTTCTTACTCTTACATGCCTCATCATATTTTGGATTCAATTGTTCCATGACATTGGATTTAAAATCATGTAATTGCTGTTGGCATTTCATATTCTTTTCATCAATTTCCTTCTTTATCTCTAACATTCCTTGCTTCAACTCAATATTCTCTTTCTGAACATTTTCTAATTTTAGGGAAAGTTGTCCCATATCTTCAGACAGCTTAATTTCAACATTATAAATTTTTGTTTCCATTTGTTCTTTCATATCATTCACATCATTCTTCAATTCTTTTATTTTATTTATATCAGCCTTGGTTACCATATTCTCCTACTTACTATTTATATCACTTTTCATTTCATCAGCCTTGATTGCTATATTCTCCATCTTAGTTGCCATATTCTCCATCTTACTATTCATATCACTCTTCATTTCATCAGTCTTGGTTGCCATATTCTCCATCTTACTATTCATATCACTCTTCATTTCATCAGCCTTGGTTGCCATATTCTCCATCTTGGTTGCCATATTCTCCATCTTACTATTCATATCACTTTTTATCTCCATGATTGCTTGGATTAGTTGTGCCAAGGCTGTAGGGTCTTGCATAGCCTGAGTTACTCCAATTTTGGGCAGTTGAGTAATCTCACTGGGAGAAATCATCTGAATTTGAGAAACTGTTTGATTCCCTTCTTGCATTTGTGGGGATTGTTCAACTTCCAGAATAGACCCCCCAGGTATCTGGATCAACATAGATCCCACCTTATTATGGGTAGTATCATCTACCATCTCACTATCACTATTATTTTTCCATATCTCCAAATATTTTGATTCCATATTACTTAATTGCTTACCACTTCTGGTTATCATTAAATATTTATTTATTTGCAAACTATTTATAAAATATTTATTTATGAAACTATAAATAATCACATGCCACAGTGCATCACGCCATTCCCAACTATTGCATTTATCTTTTACCTCTTTTTTTAGTTTTTAATAGATCTACTTTTAGCCTATGTCCTTTTACATGCTTAACTCTACTATTCTAGTATCATTTATTACTCACTTAACTATTTATCATCGGTCTCTGTTTATTGTCCAATCCTCTATATTTCCAATTTACACTCAATACTTTAGATCTCTTATTGAAAATTGATTCAAGTTTATATGATCTATTATCACTATTACTATTATTTTAGATGAAAGTGCTAGTTATTTTCCAAGTGTATATAAATTCATTTGTGTTTACGTTGATAAAAAAATATAAAATGAAATGTGGCTTAACACTTTTTTTTTTAAAAAAAAAATTAACTGCCAGTCCAATGGCTGGACTTCCTTTACAATTAGAGTATATTCATACCTAACATCCTGGATACCAGATGTAACTATTGGTAAATACATTTAGATACATCTATCAACTGTAATATATTTATGCCTAACACATTGCGTGCCAGATATACCTATTAGTAATTATATTTGAAAATCTCTAACAACTGTAATATCTTCATGTCTACCATGTTGCACATCACCTGGATATATAGATCAGATTCAACAATCAGCTGGTTCGATCACAATGTATGACCCACTTACACAAAGTCTATATGTGATAGTACACCTATCGAGCCCCAAAGTTGATGGTGCCAGATATAATGGACGGAATGATTACCACTAGTCCCAAATGTTGCTAGTACCAGATATAATGGACAGAACTCTACATCAACAATTATAAGCTAACCAAGCCCAAAAATGGTGTGCCAGATGTAACGGATGGTCAACTAACTTGCAGACTGTAATACTATGCAGATGTTGAAATCTGGTGTGGGATAAGTGAATATGCTCTAATTTATTGCTCCTAATGACACAATCTGCAGAGACCTACCAGGCTTAGAAGGGGAAAATTTGCATCTAACTATGGTCAGACTTTGGGTCTTCTGATAGAATGCTAATGAGAACTGATGAAATGCTTAACCAATGATTGCATACACTTTAATTGACTGACTCTATCCCTATTTAATAATATTAAATGCAATTTAGGTTAGTTCATCCACTTTCCCCCTTTTCAATTCCGTTATGCCCTAATATTCAAGCCCAGAGAGAATATTGCTTTTGACTCCTTTAACAGGTATGAACAGATACACACAGCAACTCCTGCACCTATATATAGGTTACAACTAGCATTTATTATATTTGTTTTATTTTCAAGCTTTTATATGATAAGAAAAATAGATTGTGTGTGCATGCATAATTGTTTATAAACTGTGGAATGTCAGGACAACTCAATAAACCAGAGACTGGAATAATATAAACTCAAACATTTATTTACAATAATAAACAACATAAAGTATAATAACAATAGTACTGATAAACAAAAAATAAAAAAATAATAATGATCATATGTACATGTGTCACATGTGAACCTCTACCATTTTACTAATTAATGATTCTCCGTAACCAACCCTACTAATTAATGATTCTCCATAACCAACCCTTATACTGCATGGTAGAAATCCATCTATGTCACTCATTCTTTACAAATCATAATTATATAGAAAAATAAACTTTAGTAATTTAAGATAATTGAGATGCTGGCTAGCTAAATTATATATTTACAGATGTTAACAATCTATTTAACAAGTTCCCCCCAATTTATATATATGATAGAGATAGAAATTAATACTAGTTGATTAGTCAAACATACTGGAAAATATATATACAAGGTTAATCAACAAAATAAAACATATAATATGTATTCTGTATAAGTGTTGCAATTTAATCTATGAAAATAAATGTAGAGAATCTTACCTTACTATTTATGTGGATAACCTGATGTGAAGCAGGTGGGTTAACCTAAATTTTATTTACAATGAAAATATAAAAATATCAAAGTGAATAATCCCCCCTTTCTTCTTTGCTAATTCTAAAAAAATGAGGCTTCAGCATCAGAGTGTGAAAATACAACAGATAACAAGAATAAAAAAAATAAATAAAAAATAAACAAAAATTTACAATATTGATTCTTTGATTAAAAAAATTGTAATTGGAACAAAGTTCATAAAAATCATCCTAATGGAAGTAGTAGTAGTTGATAGTTAGGCAAGTTGTTCTTCAAAGCAGTTTCACTTAGTAAATCATTTTCCTTAGCAAGGATAGATAGGTACAATGGTGTCTCCTGTAGTTGTGTTTAATGGTAAACACCTTGATCCTCATTTGATTCACCATTAAGTATTCCAATGCTTGTTTACTTTGGACTGCAGGCATCTTCTTGTGTGTTTACAATAAAGTAGAAATATATATATTGTGTTTACAATTAGTACAGATAAATTTATAGTAATGTGAGAGAAAAGGTAAACAAAACCATACAATTTTATAACAAAAAAGCGTAGGGCTCCAATTCAACCTCCAGATCAAAATCTTAAACACTTTAGCAGAGAATGGGTCAACAATTATATGTTTATTTGTTTGTGTGTTGATGAAAGGTAATCACACATTTAAACTATTTAATATTTAGTTTTTCTGTTAAAAAGCAAAGTTATATGATAATAGGCAGTGTAGTGTAAGCTATTTAATTGTTTTATATTTCAAATATTCAACATTTTAACTTTCTTTAAACTAACTTTGCTTGATCAATTTTATGTCTTATTCTATACTTCTATTTTGCTTTTCTTTAATTATAAGTGGGATTTAAAAGTTACAGATTTAATTAAATAATTGGGTAATAATTACTAAGCTAGCAATTATATTATTTAATGTTAGTTTATGAATGATTTGAAAGAATGAAGGATGTGTGTACATTACATACAGAAATTTACATTTCCTAAATATTGAAAGAAAAGGAAGGATTAAATCTGTCAAATTATTTTTTTTTTGTACAATTTTTTGTTAAAAGAGGAAATCTGTTTAATCAGATATTGATCTTTGTAGCAATTTTTTTTTTTGTAAATGGGAGCTTATAATGGGTGAGAACTCTAATCTTGAAATTGTCTTATCTCAAGATCTAAAGAAGGAAGCTCAAAGATTTGAAATGTTACCTGGATGTTAAAAAAAAAAAAAAGAGAAAAGAAAGGAAATAAGGATTGAGTCTATTTTTTTTTTATTAAACAAAAGTGTCTGGAAAAAGGATTAAACTTTTCAGTTGAAAAATAATTTAGTTGAAAATAAATTAGAGATCTAATTAAAACAAATTTGTCCAAAAATAGCAAGTGATGCTATCTCTGATTGGTTAAGTTAGCTAAAAATTGGATATAAAAAGCTGTCTTGAAATTGTTTATGATTCAGATTATTAAACTATCCAATTGAATGCTGAAAATATAAGAAATGTCTGGCTAGAAAAATTATATGTATGTCCCATCGGTTCTGGACCATCTGGGGAAGCTGCACATCACATAGGAAAGAAAAGATGTTGTGTCTAAAATAATATTCTACACCTTTCAACTGACCAGATAAATAAGATGTTTTTAATAGAAGGAAGAAAGCATTCACCTGCATTCAAAGAAGATGAATTAATCTACTGATAAATATTAATCATCAAGTCCAATTAATTGTTACAACAACTGATTTTAAACTCAAGAAAATTTACAAATGGGAAAACAACTGCTGTATTTCATCCACATGCTTGACAGAAAGAGAAGAAAATTTAATATAATGATTTCCAAATTGTCCACTAAAGCAAATAACCTCAATAGAGTCATCATCATCAAATAGTTATACACCTCAAGAAAGAGATTGTTCCCACATAAAATGGAAATAGTAGCTGCAGAAATATAGACATTATACAAGACAAGTTTGAACCCTTGGAAATTCGCCACAAACAAAAGATCGGTAATATGACTTTTTATATCTATTTTCTTTATGATATCAGTCTTAATAAACATTTTAGCAATAAAGTGGTATATTTTATTTAAAGAACTTTTAAAGACTATTCAGATCGATTAAAAACAAGAATGTCTTACTAATAATAACTTTGAGCTTCATAAATGATCTTGAATGTATGAAAATTATTTGTTTATTAATGTGACAGTTATGAAAAATATTAATGTGTAAAACAATTTTTTTTTATGGTATTATGATTTTAGTTTTAACTAATATATTATTATTTTGGTTTTAAATAATATTTTGTTATCATGGGATAAAACACGCACATACATAATGATATTTTATATGTGTGAATGTGGAGTAACAAGTAGTGTTAGAATATTAGATTAGTTTGTTTCACGTTAAGTATAGCATTTCAGAGGTAGAAGAGGGGGGGTTTTAAAACTCTTTTCTAAAACTTGCTCTTTCAATTCTACTAACATTTTTTTTTTACATTCTATTTACATGTTAGATTTTTAAAGTATGTGTGCTAATGAGCAGATAATATTTTTTTCTTGAAATACTTTTCTCATGGAGTGAAAATCATGGTCAATGTGACGTCCAACTTAATACAAAATACATTTGAAGGGAAAGGGGGAAGAACTTAAAATTAATCTGAGGATTGTTATATAATCAATTATTATTATTATTATTCATGTCAATTTTCATATTTATCTAGAAATTTTTATGTATATGTTAGAAATGTAGTAATAAATATTAGTTTGTTTTATTAAACGAGGCGTATATATTTCATTAAGTGTAGTCTTTGTTAAGTGTGATTATTCATCATCATCAATGGTTAAATATTAGGTGTTTAAGATATGATTAAATATGCTAAGATTAACAATAATTATGAATTTCTTTATAAAAATTAGTTTTATGTTTAGGCTTAGTCCTAGAGCTGTAGTTGAAACCCTGGTCATTATCATTATTATTATCATCATCATCATCATCATCAACGTTTTAATTAATGAGCTGTTTAACTATTTAAAGGCCATAAATAAATGTCGATTTTATAATATTTAGTGATTTCTTAGTAATATTATAACCACATCCCATCATCTATTTCATGCAAGGATGAGTGAATTGCCATCCTAAATTAGTTATATATAATCTGAGCTAGTGAACTTATAAAAATATTGAAACACATTTGTTATGTTAAGATCTGAGAAATGATTTATGTCTAGTATACTCCACTTTGGTTTATAGATGTTTTACTTTTACCTAAATATTAGTGCATATAGTGATATGGCTCAAAAAGCAAAATCTCCCATTTTATTAGAAATAAAGTACCCAAAAGGGGATTCAAACCCGGTACATGTGAAAGGTTATTAGATATAACCGTGTCTAGATTCAGATAATCTAGTGGCGCCATGCTAGACCATATTCTCTTAGTATTTGTTTAAACATGCACTTAACATCAAACCAAGAAATGAAAGTGGATAAAACCTACAGTCTGTATACCTGAGTTATATTTTATTGAATTACTAGTGTACTCACTTTACGTGATTTCCATATACCTGAGTTATAATAATTTTCTAATAATTTGCTTATAATTCTTGATATTTGAATCTTACTCAGATATAATAATATCTTTTGATCATCATTTAATTTTTGAATTTATGATTATTTCTTATATATTGTAGACAACTCAGGTATGGTAATATTATTTGTTCTTCATTTAATTATGTTAATATATATATATATATATATATATATATATATATATATATATATATATATATATATATATATATATATATATATATATATATATATATATATATATATAGGTTTAATGCAGCTGTAGGAAATAACATGATGCACAATAGCATGTTTTGCCCTAGCCCATATTCATATTAAAGTACAATTCAATAATTATTTGTAATCATAAATTTATATTGGATAATATAGAAGCACTTTACATATATATATATATATATATATATATAAAGAAAATTATTTCATTTTTCTTTCTTTTCCAATTTTCAGCAGATTAATGTTCGTTATTCTTTTTGAAAAAATTTAAAATAGCAAAAAATTATTCCAACAACTTTTAAAACATGCTTTAATTATTACAAAATTTATCAGTTATTCTTAGTTCTTATTTCACTTTCTTTTCTCTGAAATTTGGTAAACTTTTGGTTACAGCATTTGACTTTTAAAAATGTTTATGATTTAAATAAAACAAAAAGCAAAACTCTATTTTAGTGTTCTAAATTTTAGTTTAAACCACTGTCTATTGTTATAGCTGCTATATCTTTTGACAAGAAGAATGATTTTGTATAAAGTTTCTATTTTTGTATAAAATGCTGAGATTCTGCTGAAACACTGATATCTTTAACTGCCTATTATTTAAATACATTTAGATTTTTAAATGTATTGTTTAAATACATTTCATTTATTACAGATAAAAAAAAATCAGTTTTATTTTCACACATGGCCACCTAACTTAACCTCAGGCTATCCCCTAAATCATTTGATTATAAATTAATATCCAAATTTTTTTAAAAATATATATACATCACAGTTTATTAATCAAATAGTTTACATATATACAATATTACCTTCTAAAATATTGATCGTATTTTATTTTATAATAAAATAATCTATTGTGCATTATATGTATATATGTAATAAATAACAAACAAATAACCTTCCCATTATTAATATAAATTCCAAATGGATTGGGTTCAATAAATAGGCTTGATCTTTTTAGGAATATGTGCATGGTAAGCTACCCTTTACAATAAATATGAGTGTTATAGAATATATCAAATGATTACAGTTTAAATTGCTCAATATGGATTAACTCTTATGAACATCTAACCAAGCACATAATTAAATTATGCATAAATAAACCTAAATTTATAGAAATAAAATACATGGTACACTGATCAAATGGATAAATGCTTAAAATTATTATGATTGTTAAATTAATGTTTCAGCTTTTAATATGATGATTATTACATGGAATACAGCTGTGTATGACTTAAATACATGCAGAACACATGCTCTAAACCATGAAATCTGGATGGTGCTTTTATTAAGCAGTAATGGCATTTGATGTAATGTAAATGTATGCAAGATGATGACTCTCACAACTTCAGAATAATTATGATCACTGTCTAATACTTTCCTTTTCATGTTTGAAACATATTTTAAACATTCAGTATCATGCAAGAAATCACTGAAAGATATCACTTGTAGTTCACCACTTTGTTCATGGCTAAGATTATATTAACTATAATATAAACCAAAATAGCATACATGTATGTCTTATTGCTTAATAGTCATGTTTTATAAATCGTCATTGAAATCATTACTCTGATAAATGCCAATGGCTATGCTAATTAATCCATGATTTGGTTACATCTTAAGTAGCTGTGCATTATTTCTTTAATACAGGTCTTCTGTCACTTTTTCTAAATAAAAATATTTACAAATTAATAGTAACAAACGGAAATATAACATTTACCTATGGTAATATCATTCTTATATAATCATCTTTTAAATTGTAATTTTAGCATTGTTTATGCTAATAAGTATATATTGCAACAAAAACAAAACTTTTCTACATTAATAAGTAATAAATGCATTTTTCATCAGACAAATCATTAAGTATAGTGACAATTACAATCCATATTTATGCGTGCATTTAAAAGCATATAAAACATTTTACAAATAAGCAAAATAAATATAGTCTTTGGTGTCAAAATTCTAATATAAGTACACATTAGTATATTCCAGTTAAAATGTATATGTGATACTCTTATACTTTTAAATACTTTGTTATATTAAAACCTCTAAGTAGTTTTCACAATTCATATTGTTAATATTTTGACTATTTCTGTCATCTGAGCATATTTAATTGTAAACCCCTTTTATATTTTGCATTTAAACACTTCAAATCAATGTTTACAATTTTATATTGTTTTAAATAAACTTACAATAATTATCAATTATTTTATGTAGGCACAAATATCTGCGAAATTTTATCTCCAATATCTAGAATAATGACTCTTTCATAGATATTTCAGTAAGTAAAGTTTTATTTTCTATATATAATAATAAATTGACCCCTTAACTAAATCTTCTCTGTATTATTTGTTTTTGTCATTTTAATTAAAAAATATACGAACCATCTTTTTAACTGTTATATCTCAAATTTGACAAACCAAATAAAAATATTTACCCATAATATTTGAAAAAAATTATAAACAAACTAAATATAAACACTTATCTACTTCAAAGAAAAAGAGAAATAATAAAGTATACACTGTCCAATTTTTGATAATAATAAAAAAATAGATCATGGCCTCTAGAATTATGAGTTTTTTTAATACTTGCTAAAATTCTAATGATACAGACAATTGCAATTAATTTATTAATGACCAATAAAACAAAGTTTAAGTATAAATTAACTTAACCTAACTCTCATATGAATTAATAATTATAGTAACTCTAAATATTCAATTATTTCATTGAAAAATTATTCAGATTCCTTAAAGAATTGAAGACTCCATGCATTATAAGATCCTATTATCCATTTCTTATCTTCTAATATAAAGACATTACACCTAATTTATTATTATTATTTTATAAAGACCCTTATGTAATGAAAAGAACTTTGTGTATTGATGTATAGCTGGTTGACTAACATGTGGAGTTCTTATAAAAACCTGGTCACCTTTGTCCAATGAACATGGCTATTACGACTTTCTTGTCTTTTTCCTGCTATATGAATTAATTTAAGATGTCCATGTTCTCTATTTTGGTCAATGTCTACTTCTTCGATAATTGTTGGTGGCGTCTCAATGCTGAACTAAATTTTCCAAAGTGTGACCAAAACAGTGTCAATTGAGATGATTTGTTTTGAGTCCAATTAATATAATTAAGATTTTTTGGCATTTTCTTAGCCCATTCATTATGATTAGCACTCACATATAAACTGAATAATCTATTTAATTCCTCATAACTCCCTCACAAGAGTTGGATTGTGGATTCCTAATAGATGCAACATTCTGCTTTATGTTTTGTTGGTTTGTCCATTGTTTTCATCTCCAAAACTAAAATAGAGTACCATGATCCATTAATATTACTTTTGGTTTTACCAACTATATGACTTTTGTGTTCTTGTAATGCTTTGATGATGCTTTTTATATTCGACATTCTAAGAGAACACAGTCACATATTTTAAAAACACATTACACATGACAACTAAAAATGTATATTGCTTAAAAGTTGATATTATTGCAAAAACTTTGCAGCCAATAAATCACTGGGTCTACTGGATATGATAGCATAAAGTTTTGCACCAAATGATATAAATTAGACCAATAAAATTGTCTTTTTAATAATTCTTTTATTTTCCTTGGACCATAATGACCATATGAACAATGAACATATACGATCAATTAATTTCAAAATATTTTTGGCACAAGAATTTTCCAAATGTTTTTGTTATCTTATGATTTATACATTAATAAACCATCACTTAATTTGTAATGATCTTTTTTCTTTTGAAAATCTTGATAATGTGGAGCGGGAGATGATAACCCCTTTAAAATATAATATAATTAATCCGTACTTATCATTATTTTGCTGTAATAGTTCAATATTTTTTAAATTCCTCTTTAATTGACTCATCTACCACTAAATGTATGGTAGCCACGTAAAAATCACCTATTTTAAAATTTTGTAATCGAATATTATTTTGACTAAAAATATGATCAACAATATTTTCATTACTTTTTGCATAAGTGAATTTCTATAGAAAGAGATTTTATTGAATAAGGCAATCATTAATTAAATGTGCGTTGTATAAAAACTGCAAACATTGGTGATCAGGTATGATACTCACCTCAGATCCCATTAAAATTTGTTTAAATTTAGAAAAGGCCAAACAATAGCTAAAGCCTCCTTTTTTGGTAGTTGTTCAGCTACAGATATACAAAACTAGAGGTTTGGTGCTGATCACTAAATTAAAATAACGTTGTCCCAAGACTGAATCCTTTACAATCAGTTTGTATACAAAATGTTTATTAAAATTGGTGTGTATCAATATTACTTTCCTTAATTTTTTTGAAATACATAGTTTGCCTCTGAATCCAAATGCAAATGATTATCTTTCCCAAACCATTGTAATAACGCTTCTGTCTCTTTTGTGAAATTATTATAAAATCTATGGTAATAATTACATAAACAGAAAAATGATCTTAATTGTTTCTTGTTCTTAGATTGTGAAAAATTTTCAGTTGCTGATATTTTATGAGGATGGTCTAACTCCATTACTATTAATAAGAAAACTCAGAAAAGATACTTTTACTCCAGCTCATGAATTCTTTTTCAAATTGATTGTTATATTATTATTCTAGCCTTCTTTAAAAAGCAATTCAAGATAATTAATGTTTTTCCTCTACATCTTGTGATGCAATAATGATATCATCTATATATCTCAATAATCCTGTTCCACTATTTATAAGTCCAAAAGGCATATGCTAAATACATAAGTATACCCATCATATCTAAAAGCAAGTATTGGTATTGTGGATCTTATAATATTTGTCAATGTCTTAAAATATGATCTTCTATAGTAAAAATACTTATCCTGGAATTTAATTAACAAATAATTATTATTTGATGGAATATTTCTTTCAAAAACAGTTATTTTGTTTAATCTTTGAGCATCCAAACATATTCTTATTCTTCCATATTTTTAAACAACCACCCATAGATTAATATATGATGATGAATTCTTTTCTTTTATTTTACAATCTATTATCTGTTGAATTTGTTGTTCGGCTTCATCCTTATATTGTACAGGAATAGAATAAGATTAACTATAAAAATGGGTGCCCTCTTTAAGTTTTATCCTAAGTATATAGTTAAGAATAATTCATGGCTTGTTAGAAAAGACCTTGCAAGAGAAGATTAATTCTTTATCTCTGCAGTATCTCAACCTGTTGCACATATTTCAAATATTGTCGGTTTTGGAAAGGCTAGCAATGATATAAAATCATTTTCTTGAATGAATATATTATTTTGATAATCTAAGATACAGTGATGTTTATATAGAAAATCCGATTCTAAAATGATATCTTGTATTAACTCTCTCATTATGTAAACCACATGTGATATATTTTTGTTACCCAATTGCAAATTAAGCCATATCTGTTTTATTTCTGTTGAATCTTTTTTTCAATTAACTAATGTTATTAAGATTTTGCTTACAAGTAATATCAAAAATTTTGGGGATAACTTTTCTATTCTGGGGCATCTGGTGTAGTAGAAATAAGTGACACTTGACTTCCTGAATCAATTAATGCTTGCACACATATGCCTTCTAGCATTATAGGTATAACATTTGATATGAAACATCACACGCAGATTTTTCTCTTGCTTTTCTATTATCATGCTTAATATATTTTAAATTAAAGTGCAATCTTTGGTCCATTTTTCATAAAGACTCAGCTATATAAAATTTAACAGTGAAGCTCTCCCAAGTTTTCCTGCAGAGATAATAATCATAGTTCACTTTGCCAATTTCATTTCATCAACTCTTTTAGGTTGAGCATTTACATAACCTGCAAAGGAATAATTTATTTGCAATTCCTCCTTGAGTGAATCTTTTCTAGTTCAATGAATGACTATCACTATCTTTTAGTCTTTCATATATGCTGGAATAATGAACAAATGCTTTTTGAGGTCTTATTGGATCTCTTCTGCCTTTATCTATAGTTTCTTTTCATCCATTACAGAAATTTACAGCTGTAAATATTTCAATAATTTCTTCAATTTTATTTTTACTATTTCCTAACATAATTTTGTGTATGTTTATCAGCAAATTATATCTAACTATTCTAATAATTCGTTCTTCTGACAAAGTAAATGCAATAAGAAAATATAACTTTGAGAAGTCTTGTAAAAAACCTGGGTATTGGTTTTTCAAAAAACGAGGTTTTTTTTTTTAGGAAACTAGATGCATAATACCATCTTGTCTTTTTCACTCTAAAAACTTCTCAAAATTGCATTATGGTAATCTTGAAATATGCAGGGTTTATTAACTATAGCATGTCACCACCCATTAGCTGTACCATGTAGATGATAACAAGTTACTGCTATTGGTTACTCAGATCTTCATTATTGAAATTGAAAAAGTAGTTTTAAACTTTTCAAGTGTGTTAAATGACTTTCATCAACATCAACTTTAAAAGCTATTATTTTGGATGCTTTGGGCAACTAGTTGACTTATTAAGATTTGTATTCACTGGTTATAAACAAACTGGATTCATATTCATATCATTATTATTAATCACTGGCCTTTGTTCTGCCTTTTTTGAAATAGGTTATTTAATTCATTTCTTTTTAAGAATGGCAAATTTATCATTTATTTCTTGTTTATATTATTTTGGAGTTGTGCTCCTTTTTTCTTCAAATTAAATATATAGATTTTCTCAACAATATTCTTGATTTGAGGGTCTAAATAATGAAGTAATACTTTTTTAATTATAACTATTTTATCTTCCATTTATTCCCGAAAATATCCATTTTTCTTTGTTTTCTTCAGTACAACCTTCTTTTCTTCTTCTACTTTGTAAATCCTTTCTCCTATTTTTTGAACTTTATCATTTAATTTTATCCTAATGTTTTCTAATTGTTTTTTTCTTTCAAATTGAAGTTTTACTATTTATTCTTTTACTTTCAATTTTTATTGTTGGATTACCTCCCGTATTCCTCTTACTTCTTGCTGAAGACTTTCCATCAGGTATTCTCGGATTTTTATTCATTTTTTGTTGCAGGTTTTTATTCATTATCTTTATTCTCTGCTGATTCTCATCTAGTTTCTGTTGCATATTTTCATTCATTTTATCCATTCTCTGATCATTCTGTGTTGATTCTGTTGCATATTTTGTAAATTTTTATTTATTTGATTCATACTCTACTGATTCTCATCCATTTTCTGTTTTAGGTTTGCATTCATCTGATCCACCATTCTTTGCAACATTTGACTGAATATTTTTATATTCAGTATATCATAAACTTGTTTCTTCTCACTTAATTTTATAGGCTAATCTTTCTTAATTAAAATATGAGGTTCCTTAAGGGTTATCAGAAGCTTTCCTGGTTGCACTAATATAACTTGTGGTTTTAGACTAAAATGACCAATTTTATTTTCCTGACCACTCTCTATCTCACTATTTCCAACTAAATTCTGCTATACTGATCTGATAAATTTTAAAATTAAAATCAGTTTTCTCCCAAGAACAGACACAAGTCCTAAACAGATTCCTTCATATTTTAATTGATAAATTAGTCATTCCATTTACTATTTACTATTTTCTTGAATTGATAATACATTTTAAAATTTCCAAATTGACACAAAATATATTTTGTAATATAAAAAATGTCACTCTACAAAAAACTTTTAAAATTTAAAAATTAAATCATTAAACTTATTAACTATCTCAAGGTTTTTTTATTCTATTTTAAACTCAACAAACTGAGAAGTCACTATTTAAAAAAATTTACAAGCTTCAATATTTTAATGTGATTTACTTCTAATTAACTAAAAACTAATAGATATAACTTATTAAAAATCAATAGGTAAAATTGATCAGGACTCAACAACTAAATAAGCAAAAATCTTAAATATTCCTATAATTTTAAATATCTCAAGAGTGATTTATATTATATCAAGCTTTAAGCATTGATGCCGAATTTTTAAAAAAATTCTCATAATAAATATCAGTATATCATATATAAAGGAAATAAAATATAAAATATGCTACTATTATCTTCCAGATTACAGATTTATTAAAGTAAAATTCGAATGTCAAATCTTAAACAAAATACTAATCTTATCTCTCAGTTATAAGTTTATCAAAGCCCAAAATTGGCCGTCAAAATTAGAAAAAATTATCTGTGATGGATAATGTATTTTTCTACGTAATTTCACTAGAAGGCACCAATAAATCTACACTAATTGATGGGCAGCAGAGATGATAATAAATTTAGGGCATAAGGTAAAATTAAAGTTATTATCAAGTTTTAATAAGATGGCACAAAAGAGAGATTTTCTGGGTAGTTGGGATAACACAAATGTAAGGCGATTATTTAAAGGAAAAAATAAGTATCATAGAAATTAAACAATTATAGACCAATAGCAGTAACTTCAGTGCTATATAATGTTTTCTCATATATCATGGCTGGAAAAGTTGCAAAGTACATGGAAGAAAAGAATAGTGAGTGAAAAATGCAAAGAGGTTTTTGATCAGATAGGTGTATAAGAGATAGATTATTTATAGTTACACAACTTATGGAGATGAGTAGGAATACAGGTAGATAGTTATATATGTTTTTGTATATATAGAGAAGGTGTTTGATAGAATAAATAGAAATAGATTATGGGTACATTTAGCACATTTGGAAATGCATGGAGATTTAGTGGATATTATTAAAAATTTATATGAAAATAATTACAACACACATCAATTAGAGAATATAGAATCAATTAAAGTTAAAAATGGGGTGGGACTAAGGCAAGGATGCTCTATATTCCCTATTTTCTTTTTGTTGTATTTGAGAGAAATGAAGAGAGTAATAAAAAGGCTAGAAAGAGGGTAGAGATACCATTAACACAAGCAAGGGAGTATATACTTTGTCAGGTCTTTTATTTGTGGATGATGTCTTTTTGTGTGCAGAAAGAAGGAAATGTATGGAAGTTATGCTGAGGACATGCATAAAGGTAGGTGAAGAGATGGGGTTTAAATTTATTGATGAAAAATGAAAAGTAATCAAGACAAAGAATTTTTATTGGGAGACATAAAGTTAAGGGTGGTAAACTGTCTTAAGTAATTAGAGAAATTGCTTAGATAAATGGAAGAAAAAATTAATAATTGAAGGAAAGGAAAGAATGGAATTGGTAAAGAAATTAACAGTGTTCTTGTATAATAAATATGATGTAGCTAGAATTTTATGGGAGTGGCAGTAGCAGTGTTAATATATGGTAATGATGCATTATGTATTAGTAAAGAAAATTAATGGAGAAATAGGAAGACGTGCTTTAGATGCAGACGTGTAGATGGCAAAGGAGGCAATTCAAGATGAAATGGAATTATCAAGGTTTTATATGAGTGATGCAAAAGGCAATATGAAAATGTTCAGTAAACTGCAGTTTATGGATAATAAAAGAATAGTCAAAATAGTATTTAAGTGGGTTATGAATAAAGGGCAGGCAACAAGATGGGTGAGAATGGTAATGTGATATGCAAAAGATTTGGATAAAGAATTTATATCAGTATACTTATACAAAAGGTGAGATGATTATGTTAGGAGAATTGTTGAGTGTTATAGTGTTAAATAATGGGATAGAAGAATAGAGGTAAAGAACTAGTATGGAGAATAAAAAGAGTTTAAATATATATATAGAAGAAAACAGAATATTGGGTGCGAGTTAATTTATGATAATTGCAAGGAAAGTAATTTACTGTTTAAGGCTCGAACGATCTTTAGCAAATAAAGAATATACTCATAAATGGAAAAAAGTAGGTGATTTGGTCTGCCCCCTTTTTCTTAGGACCCTGCTATATCAGACTGATGGGCATTTGAGGATGGTCCTACTGTACTTGATGAAGTGTTGTAGGAATTTGGAAGAGGGAAAACATCAGCAAATGAACTCTCCTCTGCTCGCACATATTGCAGAATTTCTGTGCACTGGTGAGAGTGGCTCGATGCATTTTGTATGACTTCATGGAGGAATCAGTTTTATGGTGGGCTGCTTTTTGACAATTGAGGATCTGGGATGCAAGACACAAGATGGGTTTGCTTTTTGTACCTCCTCCCTCATTTTGGTCTGCCACCCACATCCTGTTTACACCTTTTAGCTTTGATGATTTTAACATGTTTTTGTTAACAAACTCAACTTTTTTCTTTTTGGTGGCCATCTTTATTAATGGTGAAAGGGTGCCGTGCCTTTGGTATTTACATGCTGCTAATTGATTTGTCTAAAAAAATACAAACAAATGATTTTGAAAAGAGGAAATATTGTTTTCTTTTCAGGAATTTGATGACTGTGTAGAATAGATCTATCCGGTTAATGTACAATGAAAACTATTAGTTATGAATAAAAGACTTATTAGATGCATGTATAAGGAATTAATCTAATTAACTATCATAATATAAATTAATATATGCAACTTATAAGGATATTATTTATTTTCATAGCCCTTTTTTCCTGTCATTGACGAAAGTCCTTTATTCATAATCTGTTTTTTACATTTTACTAATCTGCTAGATCAAATTTACATATGTAAATATATATATATTAAGAATCACAAAATACATTACAATATTTTTTTTACAATATATTTATTTATATTAAGATAATCTCTTTACAATTTATTAAATTATATACTTTTTAACTCATTCTATTTCTAAAGGCATTTTTGAAAATCGATTTCTTTTTTTTTTCGCTAGTTTTTTTTCAATTTAATAGATCAAAACAGTACAGTAGTTAGGTATGTTTTAAACAAATTTAATTTTTAAACATAAATTATTTTTATTTGCGTGTTGATTAAAAATTGCTGAATATTTTTTTGGTAAATTAATACATTCTTTTATTTCAATATATTTCAATGGAACATTCTTAAGAGAAAGTAAAAACTTTATAAACTTCCAATTTATGTAATTCATTTTACGTAATTTTAAAATTTCTAAACACAACCATCGGTTACGTTTGATAATATCAAAAAACACTTTATTAGATAGTCTTCCAGCTGATTCTAAGTGCAGATACCTAAGGTTTACACACGAAAGTAAAATATACTTTAAATTATCCACATTTTCAGGCATTTTATCTAGCATTGAACTCAGAGTTAAAGAAATAACATTTCTAAAGGGTTGATGAGAAAAAGGTATATTTTCAATAAAAGTAAGGATTTCAAAGTTAAGTTCAATTTCCCGCACTTCAGTGCAATATTTTGCAAGTTCATAAACATTTATTTTATCTCCAGACAATTTTAAAGATTTTATTTTCGGTTGACATAATTGTAAAATTTTAATAACATCTTCTTCCCCCATAAGTAGTGAAATATCAAGTGAGAGATGGAGCAAGCACTTAAATCTATATTCTGGTAAATCTCTTTCACCGCTCACTATCACTGTTGGTTTGAGTGGAAATGGACTCGCTTTTCTAAATGTTTCTAATTGAGAGTACGTGAGGTCCCCAAAAATTGCATTATTAAAGTAAGTATTAGCAATGAAATGATATTCAAAGCATTTCCAAATATGATAAAGGCTATACTTAATAAAGTGTAAATTAACAAAATAGTTTCCAAGTGTAACCAAGCCATTTATATTTATTTTATTATTCGACAAATTAAAGGTCAGAAGCTGATTAGCAATCGGCAAACGGTTTTCTTTACATAGATTACAGAAAGCGGCCTGGGTAATAGATGTATAAGAAACATCTAGATGTGTTAATTTATAACATGTTTCAAATATGGCAGTAAGTACATCATCATTGCATCTAGTTTTAGAGATGTTTAAAGACACTATAGAATGAAGACATATAATTAATGCTTTTAAATCTCTTATTTCAAGAAAGTGACATCTCTCCAGATTAAGAATCTGAACCTGGATTCTATGACTTATAATATATCGAATTAAACGTTCAGGTAAATTAACATAATTTATCTGTTGAAACTTTTGAGCAAAAAAACAACAAATATTCCACGGATTCAAACCTTTACAACTAGATAATGATTCAAATAGTCTTTGAAATGCTGATGGGGGTAAAATGTTCTGCAGATTCCTGGTTCTATAGAATTTTAAAAGGTATTTCTCAAAAAGAATGCTTGATGTTCTATTTACATTAGAAATTACTATAGATAACTTTTTTAAGCATAGTGTTTCTAAATAACATATTTTGTTTTTCTTAGGCATCGTATAATAGTTAGCTTTTTTTATTACTAATTTTGACCCGTTAAAACGTAAATTTTAAAGGAATCATTATATTCCTAACGACGTTAAAAAAAAAAAAACAATCTTGAAAATTATTGAACAATAAAAAAATAATCTCGTTAAACCACGTGATAATGACATCAACTATAATTGTAATATTGAAATGCTTTAATATAAAATGCATCTTTTTGATCTTAACGAGGATTAATAACAAAAAATAGACAATAAAGTAAATGAAAATATTTAGGACCAATTACCTATTAAGATTTCAATGAAGGCAAGAGTGGCTTATTCTGAACCAGAAGTTTTTATATTGATTTTCATTTTAATAAAAAAAAAAGTGTTTCAAACTAATTAATTGTTCAAGTATTTATCATAAATTATTATTATCTATTTCAAAAGTTACATCCAAAATTTATTTTGTAAATTTACTTTCTTGTTTCCATAATGCCTAACATGTAAAAAAATATTATAACCATTCAGAAATGATGATGATGTATACCTGGCATAGAAATACATTATATGTTTTCTTTTAAACCAGCAAACATCACATGATCACATCTCCAATACTAGCACATAATTGTTTATAAACAAAGCAAAGCAAAACTCCATATAGTAGTGCCACCTGTGCTAAACAGAGTAATCAATGGATGCCAGAAGGCTTGTGCATAAAATCCCTATCTAATGCCTACTCATCCAATATCCCCAGACTAGTTTCTGGCTTGTGGCCTTCATCAGTGAGGAGCTTTAGATCTGAGAGCACTGCATCTAGATCTTAGGATCTAATGCAACCCTCTAGCAACCACCTTTTATCTCTACTTAACTACAAAACTATGAGCATGAAATTGAAAACACAAAAAATATTTTCAATCTAAGCTCAATAGCTTATATAGTCATATGGGTCTGAACTCAGTTCAGCACCCATACATTTTGGTGTCTTTGGCTCTTTAATAACCATAGCCACCACTACCCTATTAGGCAGGATTGGTGTTAAACCAGCAAACATCACATGATCACATCTCCAATACTAGCACATAATTGTTTATATACAAAGCAAAGCAAAACTCTATATAGTAGTGCCACCTGTGCTAAATAGATTCCAAGCTCCTCACTGACGAAGGCCACAAGCCAGAAACTAGTCTGGGGATATTGGATGAGTAGGCATTAGATAGGGATTTTATGCACAAGCCTTCTGGCATCCATTGATTACTCTGTTTAGCACAGGTGGCACTACTATATGGAGTTTTGCTTTGCTTTGTTTTTTTTTTAACATCTGAATTAGAACCAGTAATTAATTTTTCTCCTTGTACAGCTGCAACATTGGTCAAATTATTAATACAAATGGAAACATGGATCTAATTAATCATAGAATAAACTAGGATAGAATGTTTTTGATGGAAATAAATAATATTAAAAGGAAAATTCAAATATGCTTGAACAAAAAAAACCCAAAAGATTTCTAATATTAGTGTATTTAATTATTTTTTTTTAATAAATGCATTTATTTTTAATAAATACATTTACAACTGAGACTGAACCCATTTAATAGAAGAGCAATAACTAATATATATTAAGGCTATCACCTTAAGACTATGAGATGTGATGATGTGATGTATTGTGGCTTCTCCTTAAACAAAGTCAAGAATATCTTGGCAATTATGCCCAGATAATTCTTTTAGCCACTTTATTTTCCATTCCCCACTCCAAATTTTCCAATATTCTGCTTCATTCCATTTCCACAACATAATCTTTGTCAACTCTATAGCCTTTATATCTAAATCCCCTTATCTTTTTCCAAACCCAGCATAAAAACCAATAATTCACTTTCTGTATAATTACTTTTTTCATATTTATTCTTCCATAACTTCATTATATGTACACACATTTACATTCAATTAACAAATACCTAATATTTTCTATTCCTTCCTTACATAATTTACAAAATAAATCATCCATATTTTTCCATTTACATGTATATTATCTATATACTATGTACATATATAGGACAGTAGGGACCTCTACAAATCTTAAACACAAGATTAACAACTTAAAAGATAAGAGAGGCCACTCTTATCTTCGACCTACTTTTTAATTATGTAGGAGAGTCTAAAGCACTTAGATTTGAGAGTGTGAAGCTATTAAATACTTCATTGATTAAGTCCACAATTTCTATAATATGCTAACATTCATGAAATCTTTCAATTTACAGTAAGGCTGTGCATGGATCTTATAATTAGAAATCTTTTAAGACAATTTAAAGTTGTAATTATTAATTTGTTAAGTGCATGCTCATTACATAAGTAATATATATTAAGGCTATCACCTTAAGAATATGTCCCTAGATATGACAGCAGGGACCTCTCCAAATCTTAAACACAAGATTAACGACTTTAAAAGACAAGAGTGGCCACTCTTATCTTCAACCTACTTTTTAATTATATAGGCAAATATAAGGTATTTACATTTGAGAGCTTGAAAATATTAAATACTTCACTGATTAAGAAGAGGAATATTAAGGGCTTCAGACCATACATAAAAATATGGTATATATATTAGTTAATAAAAAAGAGTTGAAAATACAATATTTAAAATACAAAGGCGTATAACTGATATTTCAAAAAACAAAAGTCTAAAATATAGTAGGGTTGTGCAATCATTACAAGATAATTACTAGACAACTAAAGTCTTAAGATCCTGAAAAATAATTTTATGTGTCATGTTAATAAGAAAGTTTACAGAACTATTAAAAAAGAAAAAATATGGATTGAAAAAATGAAATTTAATAATGATTGGAAATGATCGATAATATCTTTACTTCAGAGCCATCTGTAAACTTTTGCAGTCATTAAGTACTATAGGATAGACTTATTAACATCCCTTAAATTGCTTTATTCAGGTTATCAATGGGCAATAAGCTCCAAAGGTGATGGATATTAGATTGATTGTAAGATTAAAAAGTTAATTGTGACCAAGAATACCTTTTGTTGCCTTGTAGGACAAACTATAAATTGAACAAAAAGGAGCTACGATTTTATAATATCAACCACATTTTCTTTCTCCCTTCTTTTTATATTCCATCATTTAATCCAGGGCTAAATTATAATGATTTCTTATGTCAGTGGTCATCTAATTTAGTAACTGGGAGGGTAATATCATGTGTCTGTACCACATTTGCATATTTAAGTACTACATATAACAATTCCAATTTCAATTCACTATTCAAATTTTTTAACTTGAGATCTTCATTGAGAATTTTGAAAAGTGATGGAGGCAGATTTTATACCTTGGACACTCTTAGTTGTCATCTTTATTTGTGATAATACAACTAGTAATGATTCGGGCTACAACAGGATTAGGAACAGAAGTTTATTTGTGCTTAGCATGACCATCATTGAAGTAAAAAGAACCCAGAAAATATGTTTGAATGGATTTATCCCACATATTCTGTTTAGGTTTTTATGCATAATGGATTACCCACTAAAATGTTAAAAATAATATCAGTGCTAGTGGTAAAGAAGGAGGCACTGCTAGTCTAAAAGCAACACATATTTTTTTCAAAATATAGGTACATTAAAGATGTAAACATGTAATGCAAGCTCTTAAAGATGTGAATGGAGAATGAGACTCTTAAGTAAGGTTCTGTCTAAGTTTAAGATTAGTATAGTTATTCTTAATGAAAATCATCTTTGAAATATTTTTTTAATAGAACAGATAAATTTCTGAAGAGCAGATCAGGCAATGAAATAAAAAAGTTTAATGTTAAATTTGTACTAAAATTTAATTTAGAATCTTATTTTCTATTCCAGTATGTATCACCAAAATCAATAAAATTCCAATATTATTAAAACTTGCTTAGAAAGTGATGGCTATGCTTATATTATTAATGTACATGGTTCAATATTAGATTCAGAGATTTCAAAAATAACTTATTCCATGCTGGATAGTATTATTACAACAACATCATTTAAAGATTGTATTTTTCTTTTTGAAGGCTTTGATGTACATGTGAATATAAAGAGAAATATTTTCCCAAAAATTATATATGAGTATATAGAAATATTTGGCCAAAAATTGTTAGAAGTAACAATTTTATTATCGAGTTTTTTCATAACATATGAATTGACTATCACAACTTTTTCTTAAGCAGAAAATTCTTTATAAAACATGATCAAAAATAGATTTATTAGATTACATGGTACTCATACTTATGACAATCTATCCCACTTGATGGCATTGTTCCTCCAACAAAACACATCAATATGATGTTACCAGGTCATTACATTTTCTTTAATATTTTAACAAATAAACAATACACAGACAACTCTTTAAAATTACATTATTTTATTATTTTTTAAACTAATGTTATAGATTTTCAATTAATAAGCAATTTTTTTTGTTTTACAATAAATGTTCCTTTATTTTAGTTTTTTTTAAAAATAACCAATATTTCTTTGGTTTGTAAGAAATGTTCATTTAGGTAAGGTTTTTTTTTTTGGGGTGGGGGGTGGGGTGAGTAATTGAATATATTTGCAAAATGTTAGTTTGTTAATACTGTGTTCTTTCACTAACATTGATTTGATTACTTCAAACATAGTTTTATTTTTGGTTGATAAACAACAACTCAATAACCATTTTATTTGTGTTTGGTAATAAATGTTCTTTTATTTCATGTTTTTTTTTGTTGCAAACTGTAATTTAATATATTAGATAAGAGAGACAGCTTGAACAAATAGTTTTTTTCATTAACGTTGATTTGATTACTTCAAACATAGTTTCATTTTTGTTTGATAAACAGTGCCTCAAGAACCAATTTATTTTCGTTTGGTAATAAATGTTCCTTTATTTAATTTTTTTTATGAACCATAAAATTAATGGATTACACAATAGAGACAGCTTGAATGAATACTTTTTTTCACAAGTAGCTATTTTTTCACCAATGCAAGCTCTCGCAATGTATGAGACTTTAGATTCAGGTATACCAAATCACCACATTTTTTAATTTTAATGCATTTAGGGAGGGGGTAACATTGGGTACACTGTAACAATTTGGAAGATCTTATAGTAATTCATTTAAGTTTGAAAATAATTATTTTGAAGCAAATATTGGTTCACTTTCTATCATTTAACTCTTTGCCCGCCTCTTACGAGGCTCCTTGTCGACATCTGACATCACTCTAACTCAGCCAGTTTTGATACGAAAATATTCGTTAAACACGTATTGAATTCGTTTTTAAAAGCTCTGTAAGATGGTGCCATCTTCTGATTTATTTTACAAGTAAAAAATAGAAAAAAAATGCATTTAAACCTAAACAAAGAAGGAACATTATTTGTGATTGGTTCTTAGCATGCTCTCAGCCGAAAAAGACATTCTGATTGGCTGGAAAGAACAAAGAAACTGCCTGATCAAAGAAAATAAAGAAAAACGCTGAGATTTTCATTTCGAATACGATTTAATATTATTATAAAAGAATATTTTGAGAAATTAAAATTATTTCGGAGAGAATAATAAAAAAACAAAATTATTTTCGAAAAATATTGAAGATTTAAGTAAAAATATTGAAGATGTAGTAAAAAGAAATATTTACTTTTCTATAACGTAAAAGTCGATCTTTTTGTTTATATTATAGCTTTTATGTTGCCAATATTGAATATTTTAGAATAAATAAATAGCAATTTATTTTTGAAAGAACTTTCGTTCTCTTCATAACCTGAAAAATTAATAATATACTTTTTATAAACGTATCTGAGTTGAATTTAATATTATAGGCGAATATGTTTTAACAATAGGCTTTGTCTTCAGTTTGTGAGTTGGCCAATTAAAAGATTTGATTTTTATCTGATACAACCAATGATAAAATTAGCGGTTAAAAGGTTAAATTATTCACACCATATCATGATAACTTAGTGATATGTTAAGTGTCAGCAATCACATGGATGGTGAAATGGTAAATCTGATTCAGATTTTCGTTTCACAGTCTGACCCACCTAACCACTTACTAAGAGGGTTAACTTGAAGCCCACCAATGTAAATATAGGAATGTTTCCTTTTATTCTTATTATAACACTTTAAATACAGCTATCCTGAATAAATTACTAAAATTTATTTTGGATAGTACATACACCTAATATTGTTTTATTTACATGAACACACTAATGTATTGCATTTATTGAAAAGAAAAAAAAAATCAAATATAAGTTTTGAATTTTATGTGGTTTTTTATATATATATATATTTAAAATGTATTATTTTTTTAAAAATCTAAGCTGGCCTTTTTGAAAGATTTGTACCTCCATAAGAAGTTAAAATAAATGTCAAATTAAAGTACTGATAAATTACCAAAATCCATTACTTTGGAATTTCTATTAATTAATTAATGGAGATTCAACATTGTTAGATAAATTAAAAGCTAATATAAAATTATACAGAAATCTCGGTTCTCTATCGATCCTTATTGAGGTATAAACTTTCTAAAATTAGAAATAAGGTATGATTTTCTTTTGTGTCAAACAAGATCTGAAGAAAAATCATCTCGGGCAGTGCATAGTCCAAATACTTGAGCTACTGTATAAATACTGTTCTTTTTTTTTTTCAAAAGAAAAAAGAAGAGAAAGTAGAGAGTTGCTGAAAGTCTTCACATTAGTTATGACGCCTATTGAGTAGTTAAGGGAAAATCACTGCCTGTTCCTTCCTGGGACCTGAAATCTCCTATTATGCTGCTGCCATGAACTGTCTGAGAAAATGTCACCTGCCATCAATGTTCACCACACACTCATTCCAGGGAGCTTCCAGGTAAACGCTGCAAAAGTTCAAGTCCTGTCGTCAAGATTTTAAAACCTTCTAAATTAATTAACACTAGAATATAATTGTAATTTCTTAAAGTTTAAAAGTATGCAATTAATTTTATCGTAAATGCCTAATCAACTCTTTAGACTCTTTTCTTTTAAATTATTTATAATTTGTTTTTTTCCCTATAACTCAAGCTCACAATATTTTTATATATTTATTGAAAATGAAAATGACATTTGTTTTTATACTAATTTCAGTATAAAATTTCATGCTTTGTTTTTTTAGTTATGTTGACAAACTTCACTCATGAGGGTTCAAAGAAGGTAATTTGCTAAAAGAGTGAATTATGTTCATATGTGGGAAGGGAGTTTAGCAAGGAAAGAATTAATTTTAAAATAAAATAAATTATTCTGTCTTTCTCACAAGTGAAGTTATGCCAAATATATGTATATTAAAATATACTTACGTTAATCGTTAAAATAGTTTTGCTATAGATTTCCCAGGATGGGATTCTATAATTTTAGATTTTGTTAAATTGAGATAAAACAAAATGCTATATATATATTGACCTAGACATAGCACTGTTGAAAAGCGTCAGTTAATTATCTTGTCTTTTTTTTTAAAAAAAAAGTTAAAAGTTAGGAAAGTGGGAAGGAGGAATCTATACGAGAAATATTTTTCCTTATTCTATATATGTGGTCTTGTTAGTTAAATATTTACATAAAAGTAATTAAATTGGTTGCGCAGGTTGATCTCTATGCAGTATTAGATCATTTAAGGTTATTTAATTATAATTATTCACAGTTGGTTATTATAATATCTCAGGTTAATAAGGAATGCTCAGAGTAATGTGGACAAACCTAAAATAGTCATTTATTTGGTGTTAGGAGCTGATCCCAGTTATGCATATGTCTGTGATACAAAAGAGTAATTGAGGTAGAGTTGGGTAGTCTGCAAGATATCCGTACAGGTAACATGGGGCTTCCCGTACTTCCTATCTCCATCTGGCATTTGTTTCACAACATGGTGGACATATTGAACCCCATTTCTTCATTGGAGTAGGCATGTGAGTGTCTGTCAACCGACTTGTATGACCCTACATGTGTTATTTCTTTCATTTTGCATTCATATGTTTATTAACCCGACATTGTTTTGCTTTTATTTCATTGCCTATTTAATATGTAAGCCATAGAGAAATGATTCTACTCAAGAATCATCACCCTAAGTAACCACTTCTTTTGTTTTAATTCATAATTAGTTAAATCTTTTAATTTTAGCTAATTCACATTATAGATTTATGAAGAATGATTTTAGTTGAAAGTCCAACTAATGTGGTTTGGTGCTCGATAATTAACTGTTCTATTTTTGTTTATAATAGATTACAGTTCTAAACACTGTGAGGTTATTTTAATGCTGTTCTAGCAAGGTTCTCTCATAAAATTAAAGTGCTATTTTAATTAAGATTTAATTGTTATTCATAAAGAAAAGTAAAATCAATCATGTTCTTTTCTTGTATCACTGGAGTAAGTCGTCAAATCAGTTTTATTATAATTGTTTTTGACATCAGTTTAATATAAAATGTTTTAAAATCTTTAAATAAGAAAGAAAATATTTATTCTTTTTATACAATCAGTTTGTCAAATGTAAACACGCTGATTGATCAAAATCATCTCGCTACCTTGTAATAAATGTGAACGGAAAATTTAGATATATTCAAAATCTGTTGTCATTTAATTTTAAGTTGTTTTTTTTTTAAAAAAAATATAAACAAATAAATCTGTGTAAACTAAATAAAGTAAAAGTTAACCACTAATGTAAATCTGTCTTACAGGATGTGGTTTCATAGAAGTCTACTATGTAATTATAAAATTAATGTAAAGAATGTTTTTTTTTTAATGAGCTTGAGTCAAATGTAAATTTAAATCATTAATGAGTTTAAAATATCTATATAAAACTAAACTTCCTGTGTTTTCGAATCATTTCATTTACCTTTTATTTTAATTAATATTTTATTTTAAGTTTTATATATATAAATGCCATCACCCAAGTTCTCATTAAATTATAATTATAATGAATCTCATGCTTGAAGGCTCGGCTCTGGAACGGTGAAAGTGAAGGAATTCAATGTTATCATTGAGAAATGTTATTGATTAGATCTTTGACCTGGGGGTATAGGTAAATAGGGCAGAATCCATGATGTACCTGATTTATATATCTTGTACATGATCAGAGTCGAGGTACTTTACCTGTATTCCAGTTCTTGTTGGATCGATAGACATTTTTTGACTGGTACAATGGGAAGCAACACATTTTAGAGCTAAGTAATACAGTAGGCTAAGTGTGAATTGCGAGAGCAATTGATCGCAAAACACGCTGGCTGATATTAGCCCAAAAGACTCTAATTGCTAGCACTCAATTACTGATAGCAATTGAGAAGTTATGCATGCAACATTAAAAATATTTTCATCCGAAGAACAAATATATTCATGCACCAACAATTAAAAAAAAAAAAATGTTAATTTGTAACAAACACAGACATACTCAAAATGCACAGACGCCAAATAATATATACATACTGCTAGCTGTATCTGCATTTAACATTTTTCGTTTTTTCACAGTTGATTTTACTTAATGTGAGTTACTTATATAAGTTTTACAGCTAAAAGGATCATTTAATATAAGCACA